>BQNB010005321.1:88884-102735 GCA_026074375.1 Tanacetum coccineum | reverse complement strand
GTTGTTTAACGACCGTTAATTTTTTTTTTTTACAAAAACATACCTTCTAACACGTCCAACCAAAAAGACCGGCCGCCAAACATCCCGCAGCGAAACGCGGATGAGCCTAACTTGTTTTTTACAAAATATATCCTATCTCAATTAAATGCAAACTAATATACCAAAGAATAGTCAACGGATGTTTGGATATCTCAATTAAATGCTTACATGTTCGTAACACAAATATAAGAGTGTAGGGTGTGGTGGCTTAAGTCATAAAATAAAACGGGTCTCACAGGCTGCCACATCAGCTTTTCACTCCCACTCAAAAATACCCATTCACTCATAACACACCTTCACCTTTTCATTTGGGCCCCACCACTAACTATTTTTTTTTCTTTTCAATTTTTTTCACACAAACATAATTCATTTCATTAAAATTAAAAATACAAACTACAATACATTTAAAAAAAACATTGCGAAATTCAAAAACTAATGCGAAAATTAAAAAAAATACATCAAATTATACATAAACTAATGTTCTTGTTGATGTTGTTGATGTTGTTGCCAAAGATGCTCAATGATATTACGTTGAAGCTTTGCGTGTGTATTTTTATCACGCAGTTCTTTGTCTTTTTTTCGTCGGATATCGCATCGCTCGACCCATGTCCTTAATATATTTGGTTGGGGACAAATATAACTTTCTTCGTCAAACTCGGTTAACGCATACTTTTGATCTTCTAAAATCATGTTATGCAATATAATGCAAGTATGCATAACTCTGCGTAGCTTGTTGATAGTCCAAGCACGCGCCGGTTGACTTATAATACGCCAACGTCCTTGAAGGACCCCAAAAGCTCTTTCAATATCTTTTCGAGCACCTTCTTGTTTCCGTTTATATAATACATTCTTCTCTGAACTTGCAACCGTAAATGATTTAACAAAAGATGCCCATTGTGGGTAAATGCCGTCGGCTAGATAATACCCTTTTTCGAATGTAACCCCGTTACATTCAAACGGAGCCACGGGGTCGATGCCATCAAGAAGGTCGTCAAATAACGGAGAATTATTCAAAACAGTTAAATCGTTATTTGCACCCGCTACCCCAAAAAATGCATGCCAAATCCACAAATCATATGAAGCAACAGCCTCAAGCAATATAGTTGGGTACTTTTTATCACCTCTACCAAATTGCCCATGCCATGCTTTTGGGCAATTTCTCCATTCCCAGTGCATACAATCAATGCTTCCAAGCATTCCAGGAAAACCATGAATATTATTGTGTGCGGTGTATAACTTTTGAATGTCATTGAAGTCAGGTTTTCGTAAATACTTGGGCATAAACAATTCGATAACGCACATAGTAAAAAAATCTAAACAATCGCGTGCGGTATGGCTACCCATTTGTAAATACTCATCTAATGAATCAGGTGTTACGCCGTATGCCAATTGGCGTATGGCGCAAGTGCATTTCATAATAACACTAAAACCGGGTACACCCGTAGCATCGGGTCGGACTCTAAAGAAATCGAAATGCGGAGAAAGAGGATGGTGAGTTTCAATGTAATTTTCAATACCTGAGACTATGTCTAAAAATAGTTTACGGCTCATACGATACCGTAACCGAAAATAATAATCGGGATATTTTGGCCGAGGACCAAAATAGTCCGCCATCAACCGTGCTTCCGCTTCTACCCGTTCCCGATAGATATAGTTTCGGTGGCGCACCCGCTCTGCTTCTTCTTGTTGTTGTTGCTCTAACCGAGCAAGTTCAAAAATCATGTCAAGATCTTTGAAATCTTGAACATCGGAATCACCACTTTCGGAATCACTCATTATGTTTATTGTTTGTAAGATGTAGTGTTTTGAAAGGATAGTTGTATAAAATTTGATAAAATGAGGTAGTATTTATAGTGTAAAAGTGGGTATAAATTTAAAAAAAATATTTTAAAAAAAATTAGCAACGGCTAATGCAACGTCTCTTTTTCTTTTTCGTCAGTTTCCTTCGTCGTAGCAATGGCGAAGTAGCCATTTTTTGGCGAGTGGCGAGCATTCTTGGTATGGTGGCGAGCAAGGTGGCGAAGCCACGTAGGAGTGGCGAGCTTGCTTCGCCACCACACCCTACACTCTAATAGATATGCCATGCAAATACAATGGATCCCTTGTATAAAATTGCAATAAATATAATTTCTTATGATTTTCCTTTTTTAGCTGTATAGTTCATAAAACGATCGGTATGCATATAATTTCATGTTTTTCTTTTTTTACACTAACTTATGCTCCTAAAGCAAAAATTCAATAAAGATTATCTTTTTATCATAGATTCAAAGACTCCATCCCAACCCTTCATTTTTTCATCAAATTAAATAAAACCCACTTTCCACCTCTTTTTTTTTTAAAAATTAAATATCTCACAAACTGTTAATCGTTACGTAAAATGAAACATATCATTGCAACGAGAATTAAATCATCTTTCTATAGAGGGGCACTTTGATATAATTTCGACGAACTTTTTTTTCAATTTTATTTTTCAGTCACGTCTAGAAAGATCACAAGTGATTCTGTAAAATCACATGTGATTTGTATGACAAATCATATGTGATTTTATTAAATTACATGTGATTCTTATACAAATCATATGTGATTTTTTCAGACGTGACTGAAAAAAAATCAAAAAAAAGTTCGTCAAAAGTTTGTCGTTTGACGATTTACCGTTTGCAAGATATTTTAATTTTAAAAAAGAGGTGGAAAATGGGTTTTTTTAATTTAAGGGTGAATTACATATATATCCCTAATTTGCAGAGAAATTACATATATATCCCTAATTTGCAGAGAAATTACATATATATCCAAACTAACTTAATTTTTACATATATATCCCTCATTTTGTTTCAAAATTACGTATATATCTGTCTCTTTTTTTAAAATTCTTGAAAATTTCAAAAAAAATTCACAATATCATGTATGTTGGTGCATAAAAAAGTTGTGAAAGAAGCTTTCCTAAAAGTGGATAGTTTTGCCGAAAAATATTATGAAAAAAACGTTTGTGCATTAAATCTTTTTTTGTGCATCAAAAAATCGTTTTTGTACTCAACTTCTTTTGACTTTTTACATCAAAATTTTATTGCAAATCATACTATAACAAGTTGAAAATTTTAGGCATTAATAAATTTTTGTGCATCAAAATTTCGTTTTGTGTGCATTAAAAAAATATAAAAACTCAAAATTAGAAAAACTTTCTTTACAAAAATTTTATTGATTCACAAAATTTTATACTTGTTATATACTATGATGCGCAATAATATTTCAATGAAAAAAATAAAAAAAAGTTTGGCACAAAAATGAATTTTTAATGCATAAAAAAGTGATTTAATGCACAAACATTTTTTTAACAATTTGTTTCGGCAAAACTATCTACTTTTAAAAAACTTCCTTCACAACTTTTTTATGCACTAACAAATACGATCTTGTGGAATTTTTCACGAACTTTTTTAAAAAGAGGGAAATATATGTAATTTTGAAGCAAAAGATGGACATATATGTAATTTTCAAGTTTGTTTGTATATATATGTAATTTCTTTGCAAAATAGGAATATATATGTAATTCTCCTTTAATTTAATAAAAAAATAAGTAGCTATGATTTAGTTTATTAATCCTTGATAAATATTGAATCTACATTGATCTCATCTCATTCTCCTAAAGAAAAAAAAGCTTAAGTGGGTTGAAAAGGATAACAGCCTCTTGATATCAAATACATGTAAATATGTCATCCGATAAATTTTAATACGAGTAGTCAACTAGTCATTTGGAAGACATACCGAATCTTGAGAGCCGTTGAAAGGAAGCAATGTTTGAATGCTTGGGATCCTTTAACCCTCCAAAATTTAAATTTTAAACACTAATGACAAGACTAGAGTATACTTTTTTTCATTTTGGTATGCGGGATTTTACTTTATTTTATCGTCATTTTAATAAACTAAAGTAGGGGTATTTAAATATGGTAAGTACTTACTCCCTCCATCCTAAAAAAAATGTCTATCTTACTATTTATGTCTGTCTCAAAAAAATGTTCAGTTTTTATTTTTAGATAGTAATAATGGTTTGTTTTCATACTTTACCCTTATAATCAAAACATGTATTAATTACTCATTCTTAATTTCTATATTAACTATGAGGGTAAAAATGATTTTTTATCAATCAAAACTAGCATTAATTACACATATCATAATTTGTTCAATTTTTGTTTGTGGACACTCTTTTTGGGACGAAGGGAGTATTTTATAGCGTGATATAAATTATCTTGTGTTGATGTTAGAAAATTAAACATCCACTTATACGTTAATTTGATTAACTGTACGATTATTACCTGGGTATAATGACGATAATGTATAGTAGCGTTAATTTGTGTGTAGACGTTTATGTATATATGCCTGCGGAGTATATGAGAGTGTCTCAAGCTAGTGATTTAAATTGTGATTAAATATTTAATAGATTGCACTGATTTTATAAGTAAAAATGTATTCTTATCTAATAACATTACTTGATAGCGTATAAGAGTTTTAGCCCAATTAGCTAAAGCCCATAGGATTGTAACCAACCCACAAAGCTAAAGGCCTAATATATTTCGCTTGGGAACCAAGTCCTCAGGAAAATATAATTCGGAAGCATAACATCCCCAGCCTCGAGAACAAACTCCACGCAACATTTGGTCTAACAACTCATCCCTAAAACCGTTATTATACGTTTTGCTACGTGTATCCACCTCATTGGTTCAGAGGTACTGTCGCAGGTATTTCGTTAGTACGTGCAGATCGTATCGAACATTCTCGTATCTTACAAAGTCAACGATGTCATACCACGTGTCATTCTTGTCTCCATCATATGATGACATCCACGTGGGTCATCCATAATCGTTGGATCACATTCATGGATCACGCATGACCTTAATGCATCACTATAAAAGGACATGCATTTCATGAAAAGAGCCAAGTTATCTTCTCCATTTTGACATACAAAAAACACACTAAAACCTAGTTGTATGTGAGGGTTATCCTGACACAAGATAAACACTTTTATCTCAGGGGTCCTTACCGAACACGGGAAACCGAACATACGCCTAGTCCCATCTCATACCAATAACTTACCCTAATCATTACTTTACGTATCATATGTAAACATGACGCCATCCGTGATCCTCGTAACATAAACAACCACCGATTTTGTATTTTTCAACGTAGAAAATCCAAATAAAAAATCATTTTCTTTCATTACAAACACGAACAAAAACTTTCATCTCATATTTTTATCATAACAAAAACTCTATTTTACAAACATGACAAAATCAACAAAACTAAATGTATCTTAAAAACAAACTAAACACTCAACAATTACCTCACTTACACATGATTCAAAACACGTTACCAAGTAAGAAATTAAATAATTAGGTACTTAAGATATGGATTATGACAACCAAGGAACAATTTCCTTAGGAAGAATTCATTCCCTATGCAAATCCAGTTGTTATCAAAACTGTAATAGCTTCACACAAAATAAGCATAATATACATGGATGAATGGCAGCTCCATCAACATCATGCAGGACTACTGTTTAGCCAGTTGCCTGAAAAAATCAAAAACATGATACGTAATCCGAGTACTCCTCTCATCGGAGAAATCTTTGCCCAGTAGAGTACTTCAAGTGCAAACCACATTGGGAACTCACCCACTGTCAAGGAAAATCGTAATAGAATTCCATGTTGTGAAATAAAATTCTAAATACAACATCATGTTCGGAAGAACAACCATACAACAGTTAAGTGTGGAGGTGTCCACAATCCGATCACACATGTAGTTCCGAAAGTCAAGGATAGCCAGAGTCAAGAGTGATTACTTAGGGGTAGACATAAAACTAACAATAGTACTAGATAGCATGACGATTGAAGAAATTAAGGAAATCTAGTAAAAGGTGATGCTTGGAGATAATGACAACGAAGAAAAGGATGTGATAAACGAAAAATGTCTTGACCAACCAATCACTATCGAAAAACACCTCCCACCCTAGGCAAAAAATTAGCTTATGAAACTACTTGCAAATAGCCTTAATGTTTTCGCCTGGACGCCAACCGATATGAAAGGTATCCTAAGAGAGTTTGTTGAACATAGCTTGGGCCTCAATCAATATGTAGTGTGTGTTAGACATAAAAGAAAAATCCTCTCCCTAGAAAGGTCAGAGTCCATGACTACTCAGGTCAATGATCTTGTCCAAGCCAAGATCTTGTGACTTGTGAAATAACATGGGTGGCAAACCAAACCTAGTCATAGTAGAGACAGGGAATGCCCCAAAGACAATTATCCATCACCTCCAATCGACTAGAAAGTAGAATCTCTCTCTGGCTTTAAATGCAAATGTATTCTTGACGCCTACAAAGGCTACCATCAAATACTGATAAAAAAGTTTATATGAGGACAAAACAACCTTTTACACAACTGAAGGAATATACTGATACACAAAAATAATAAAACACATAAAATGCGAAGCATGAAACCATCAAAAATTGTTTTGTTTTATTAAATCGGATAAAATTGTAAATAAAGTACATAGCAAAAAATATAAAATTTAATTAGTCAAAAGTAATAAAAAAAAACAAAAAGATATGAGGAAAAAAACAAAAAAAAACTATATAGTCTTATACTTCTATTAATAAAAATGAAAAAGGGTAAAATAGGTAAGAGCAATAGGTATGGTGAGTAGCATTTGCTACTCATTTGAGTCTTATCGGGTGCCACCTCATCTTAACACTCCCACTTCAAAATACCTCTTCACTCATAACTAACTTCAACCTTCTCATTTGGGCCACACCCATTCACAATTTTTTTTCTTTTCTATTTTTCACACAAACTAAATTCATTTCATTAAAATTAAATTACAATACAAAACATAAAAAAACATACAAAACATAAAAAAAAACATACGAAACATAAAAAACGATACGGAAAAAGAAACGATACGAAAAATAAAAAACAAACGACACGGAGAGACAAATTAAGCGTTTGGATATTTGTTCATTATTTCTTCTTGTTTCCTTTGGATGTAAGCGGCTTTTTGTAGTGGCAACGACTCGGGATCAATCATGAGAAACTCCAACTCTTTACACTCTAGGAACCCCAATTATTTCTTTCTCTTCGCCTCGTACTCGGCTTCGGCAGCTTCACATTTGTGTCTCTAATCCTGAGATAAAACCCACGTTAAAGACTCCGATTAACTCCCCCGGTGCTCCCTCCGGCGCTCGACATGTCCATCGATTTTGCTTTTTTTTGCGGGTCGAGGTTTGCCGCGTGAGGAGGTCTCAGATCAGGGCCAAATAGTTCGGCGAGATTATCTTCATCAATCGGCTCCGGCGAGTCCCATTTGGGGTATGTTTTCAAAACATTTCACGCGTGAACATAAGCAAAGTTTCTATTACCAAAGCGTTCAGTAAAAGTGTTCTTTGCATTCTCGATATGATCAACCTTATTTTTCCCGCTTTTACGTTGTAAATGTTTGCAAATAGCGTTGAACTTTTGGCAATCACCGTTAATCCTGGTCCATTTCCCCGTCATCATATTTTTGGTACGAGGAGCACTTTTTGTAGCCGTGTTGAAATCTTCCATAATCTGGTTCCAAAACGCTTCGTCGAATCGGTCATTTTCGATTAAGGCATTTTGGGAAACTTCGATCCAAGTCTCGGTTAGCAACGTTTCTTCGTCGAGTGTCCAACGGGTATTCGCTCGTGTCTGTTCTTCCACGTCATCCTCGTCGTCCGTGTCCAAATTCACTATGGGTGGTTTTTTTGAAGGTTTCAAGGCTTTTTTTCCTTTACACTTTGCATCACGGGGGTCATGTGATGGGGCTTGTGGTACTTTGCATTGTGGTTGTGATGGTTGCGATTCAAAGAATTGTGGTTGTGATTGAAAATATTGTGGTTGTGAGACTAGTATAATAACTGTCGTGTGGATCTTGAGACATTTTTTTTGTCTGTTGAGATATTAAAAGTACTGTGTTTTTAATAGAGAAGTGTGTGTTAAGATGTTAAAATGGTGTGTTATTTATAGTGTAAAAGTGGGTATAATTTAAAAAATAATTGAATTGTTTATTAAATGTATCCGTTACATACATTAATAAAGCAACAAATACCGTAGTTTTTAATCGTTTTGTATTTTCTTCCTCACTTCCCCGACGAAACTCAAAACGGCGAGAGGTGGCGAGTGATGTTGGTGTGGTGAACGGCGAGCTCACCACACCCATATGTGTCAAACAAATAGTGGTAGTGAAAAAAAAAATGTGATAGATAGTGATTGGTGGAACTAACATGCCACATGTGTATGTGAAAGTTTTTATGTAAGTTAGGAGTTCATGTTGCTCTATTTCATTTGTAGAGAGTGGACACGTGGTCCCCTAAAATTCAAATAGTATTACACATAAACTATTCCAATCTACATTCAATTGTCAGCGCGCTTTTCTGCAAATTCAAATCTCTCCGTAACATTCAAAAAGATAAATCTTTAAAAAAAACCCAACTTACAAACATTTTAATAATAATATAACAAAAAACCAGTTAGCGCCTCTTTTCTTTCAACACAACAAATTCAAACCCTAAAAAATTCAACCCATCAATCACTCATTTCAAATCTTGATATACTTTCCATTTTTATATCTTTAATACAGTTTTTATGTACTTTCATTAACCAATTAGCATTCTTTTTAACAATTTATACTATGGATGATGGTCTTGCACTTGGATCTGATTCAAAGGTTTGACTTTTATGCATTTTTATGGATCTTTGTGAAGTTTCTGTTGATTGGATGTGTTTTTTGTGATCTTTTTTATGTGGGTTTGGTTTCTTTTTTGTTGTAGATGATTTGTGGTGATGAATCGCCTGAAATTGGAGCGAAAAGAGCGAAAATTCGAGACCTTGAGTCGGTTTTTCGAGATGAAGGTATATCTTTTTAGTTTTAATAGTTTGATTTTGTTAAAGGCTGTGCAAAAAAATCAAATTTTCTAAAGTTGGGATTTTTTTGTTTAAAGAGTTTGATTTGGTTAAAGGGTGTGTGAAAATTTAAAAATCGTACGTAATTTTTTTAAAGTTCAATATATTTTTATTTATTTATAAATATACTGTTAGTTTTTGATCCGAAGGTAAATCTTTATAAACCTTCTAATAAAGAGTTTGATTTTGTTAAAGGGTGTGTACAAATTTTAAATTTTAAATTTTTTTAAGTTCGTTTTTTTTTAGGTTTTTGATATGATGTTATCTGTATGTTTTTGCGATATGTGAAGATTTTGATTTTGAATTTAAGAATTTGATTTAATCAGGGAAAATGAAAATGAATCTGAATGCCAAAGTTAGCACTCCATGTATAGAAGAAAGAAGTAGTATGAAATCAGGGGCTAATTATGTAAAATCGCGAGGTTTTGTGTTTGATTTAAACTCAGAAGATGTTTCGAGTTCTATAAATCATGATAATCATCCTCAATATAAGAACTACTATCGAGTAAAATCACCACAAGATACTCTATCTCAGTGTGGGAGTACTAATGGTTTAGTGGGAGAGCGAGACTCGATGAGGGTATGGAAAGAAATGAAACAAAACGGGTTTTTATCGTCGTCTCATGGAGGTGTACCTGTACCACAAATACCAAAACCACGTGGGAGAAAACGAGTGACTGAACTGGTGATCAAGAAAAATATAGAAATTGCTAAGAAAGAGCAAGTTGATAGGTTTGCGAAAGTGGCTGCCCCAAGTGGACTTTTGAATGGATTAAATCCTGGAATTATAAATCACGTAAGAAACCAAAAACAAGTTCATTCAATAATTGAAAATCTTGTGAGATCTGCAAAAAGGGATAATAAACATGGTGGAAGTGGAATTGATAAAGAAACATGCGGTCAGATGAGTCATTGTAATTTGTATGATAAGGAAGGATGCGAAGATGATATACTTGCATTGAAACTGTCGTCATCAGCAACTATGGTGTCGAATACAAGCTCCTTGTCTAACGAAGAATCGGGAAATATATCCCCTGTCAATTCACATTCGATTAGAGGTTAGTTTTTGATCTTGATGACTTATTAGTTAGGTGTCTTTGTGATCTATAGAAGACACTTTCTTGAAATTTTATTTACTAAGCTAGTTACGTTTTATTTAGTAACTAAACTTGTGCATCTCTTGTATTAAATCTTACGTTAACAGTAGAGGTAGCGGTTTTGACCCATTGACTTATAGATGCGTTGGTTTGGCTATCTTTAATGAGTGAATTAAAATTAAAAGTCTAAAAGGGACAAAAAGTGTTAACTGAAATAGCAGAATTTGTAATCAAATTTGACACTATCTATTTATATAAATTTATAAATTTGGACAATAAGTGTTTTGGGTCAACCTGCACTAAAAGGTACATCTTTTTTTATGCATAACCTGTACCAAAATTTACATCTTGATCCGTTACCCAACCTGCTCATTTTCCACCTCTATTTAACTATATGAAATGAGTATTGGGTGATGAAGGAAACTGAAGGAAGAAATTTTATGTAATCCTTGATCAATATCTTATGAAGTTTGCCAATTACTTTATCTAATATAAAATGAAAAACCAAGTTAAAGAAATAATTTTTACCTAATATCATGCAATATGTTTTCAAAATTATGGGACCGCAGATAGGATAAGATCATGCCATATTGTGGGTAACTATCTGTTGTATATTTGCAGCTGCCAATGTAGCATCTCAATGGTTAGAACTTCTACACCAGGACATCACAGGCCGTCTTTCAGGTAATTATATAATGTTCTCATAAACACGTTTTTTGATTAATCTACTTGTTCACAAATAATCTTGTATTTGTTCTTTTTTGCAGCCTTAAGACATAGTAGGAAAAGAGTCCAAGCTGTGATTCAAACAGAACTGCCTTTTTTGGTATCAAAAGAGCTCGTTCCTAATCAAGAAAATGGTTACTGTGACAATGGACATGCTGAGTTGCATAAAGCCAGATGGGGTACTCTTTTTGATAAAATGGATGACGCACTTTCTGATGAAGAAAAACAATTGGTAAGTTAAGGTTTCATGTCAATTATTTATCATGTTATAACAACCAAATATATATTTATGTGAACTTTTCTTTTCTAATAATTAGGTGAACTCGTTGAACCAAATTAATGAAATGCTGATGCATTGTGAACGTGGTTTACTCCAATTTCATCCAGATAGCGGCTTGCAAAATTTCACAAACAGCTACAGGTGATTGTCTAGTCGTTTATTAAGTTATAGAGCATCTCATTTTCATTTTGTGGACCCAAGATTATTAGTTAGAATGTCCAAAATACTTTTCATGAATGATAAAATATGAATCTTGTGAAACAATAATGCAATAACATTTTGTCTTGAAATCTTGGTAAATGAAATTATTTCAATGTATAAAATTGAGAATAGTTAAAATTTTCATGGAATAAGTATATGTTTTCCAATATCTGATGAGTGGATTGATATGCATTATACATGTTCTTATCTGTTATATTGTTTCTAAACAACATACATACCTGCAGAAAGAGCAAAACCCCAAAACCTTATTTGACAGAAACAAACCAAGCTGACTTGTTCTCTTTTGTTTCTTTTCTTGAGTATGTAGATTGTTTAAAATGAGCACCAAGATCTCTAATGCTAATGACATTAATTGGTTTTATTTATCATGTGCTGATATTGACATGTTATATTTGTTTTGATGACACACAGACTATCGAAAACAGAAACAAGTCAATGTAAGGATTTATCTGTACAAGCTGCAGCAGCAGCCATCTACTCAACAACTAATTTTTTGCAATCAATGGAAAATCTTCCATGTTTCTGATCGATGCCCTGTAGTGATATGTAACAATTTGTCTAATTATAGTTTGCATTTTGGTGCGTACTAGGTGTCAGTCTAGTTACTTTATATCATTTAGATCCTGAATTCATGTGTGTTTGGTCTAGTTTTTCGTTCTGTAGATCCTGTAGCAAAACGAACTGATTTTTGCTAACTTGCTCATGAAAATTACAGTAATGAATTACTCCACATTTATCATTTCTTTTATTGTTTATTGTTGTAGTATTTCGTTATAGTTGTTAAAATGTTCTTTTATAATTAAAAATAAGATTTACATAATGGTTCTTGTTTTTTTTAAACGACAAATGTTTACAATCAACACTACCTATCTCACAAATAATATATGACATGTGGCTCCTATGAGTCATGAAATGTGATAACCGGTAATTTGCCCATGATTAAGTATTATAAAATATTATAATTTCGTATTTTGAAGTCTTTCGATCTTGTCAGTCTTCCTGATGAAAGCTGAGAAGTTGACTTCAGTTGACTATTTTGCATAAAACGGTTACAGTTTAACCGGGAGTTTGATGGAGTTTTGAGTTCGTAAGTGAATCACTTTTGATTCGTTTTTATGTTTTAGAGTGGTTTTGAGGTTTTCAATACTTTTCGGAAAGTTTTCCCGCGTCTAGCGAAAAATCGTCACACAGCGCGTACCGGCACGACGCACGACAATTTATTTGAGAGTGGAGATTTAATGAATTTGGGAATATGTTAATGGGTTTATTTATTTAATAAATTCATAATGTTAAAATAACGTTGGTTTAAAATGTAAATCGTGGGTGTGAGATTTGAAAGTTATCAGAAAAACGGTTGTTTTCGTGAAATTCGGTGAAAGACTGTAATGTTCGTAAGAAAATGGAATTTTGGTCAAATAGAGGTTGTCAACTTCTATTTTGTGGTTTGAGGTGTTTTTAAAATGGATGAGCAAGGTTCGGTTGAGTTTTGTCAAAAATTCATGTTTTCAGTCCGGAGTCGGTCGTCAACGGCTCAAAATGGATTTTTGTAACAATTTAATGTGTTAGGTGTCGTGTGAATAACCTAGATTTATGGAAAAGTGATTTTAGACGCAATGAAAATATTAACTAAGTTCGGTTGACGTTTTAAATAGATGAAAATTGAGCTTTTAAGTGATCCCGACACAAAAAGAAAAAACCCGAGACCCTCCTTGGATTCTCATTTGGACGCCTAGGTGATAAGGGACAAGAAGGCTATTATTTTGCTAAAATGTCTTGCATAGTACCCTTATATTCTTCCACTCCCACAACTGTTTCATTCATTCTATCATTTTCAAAATAACAAAAAATTTCTATCTCTCTTTTTCTCTCTATACCTGGACGAACCACAAAGAAGCAAGAAACAAAGATTTTGAAGATTTATCCATGAACACGGGTTAAGAATAGATAGTGGGTTGATAGTTAGTGGACGCGGGTTATATAAAAGGTATTCGAGTTTCTTCTTTTCGCGTCAAAACTGAACCAAGGTCATCCAAACTTGTAAGTTTTCTAAACTTTGTTTAAAGTTGTACTTTTATGACTATTAGGTGTTAAAACACTAGTTGTACAAGTTGATCGTCGTAAAAATCGAATCTTGGAACCGAAAAATGTAAATAAAGGGGTGTTTGTTTGCGTCGGCTTATTAAGGAAAAAGAGAAAGGATTTTAAGTTTGAATATTTTAGTTGTTGTGGTAATTTTCCTTTGTTAAAATGCTTATTTTGGGGCTTGTATCGAGTGTTGCTTATTAAAAGCTAGGATACAGCTTATTTGGTTTTGGGTTATGTTTGGTTTCGGTTTGGGCTCGGCCCAACCAAGGGTTCGTTTGGGTTGTTTCGGTCCGACACAATAAGTGGGCTCGACCTACTTGGTTTTGGCTCTGGCTTATTGGACTCGACTTATTTTGAGCTTTTGGTTTTCGGCTTATATGATAAGCTTATGGATTATTTGGTTTTCGGATTATATAATTAGCATATGGCTTATTT
>BQNB010005321.1:56988-84670 GCA_026074375.1 Tanacetum coccineum | reverse complement strand
AAATCCTGAGATACAAAAGTAGGATTTGCGGGAGGAAAAGTAAGTACACAATTAATATTTATGAGTAGTGTTAGTGTCATGACTTGTAATTAACGATGATCTTGTTTTTAAGCTTAGCATGGGAAAAGTGAAAAATCGGGGATGATGAAGTTATCTTTTAGACGCTTAATTGTGCTTTTTGTTCTATGATCCTAAAAGTTACCAATGTGGTAATGAAAACATTGCATTATGTCAACACAAATAAATTGTAGTTAGGTAGTTAATAATCAAGAAAATCCATAAAAAGAGAAAAATCTTAGAAAATGGGAAGTCGGGTGTTTTATAACTTGTGATCTCTTATCTCTCTCAAACAAAACTCTTTGCTACTTTTCAAAGGTTTAGTTTGGGGAATTTTCGAGGTATTTGGTTATAAGGCATGTGATATTGCGTGAGGACACACAATCGTTTAGTTTGGGGAATTTTGATAAGTGTAGAATACACATATCTATTTATGCTTAAAATAACCCAAATAAACCCAAAACGGATCAAAAATGGCAAAAATGTGCTTGTATCTGAGTTTTATGTGTGCAGGTATGGATATGTCAAATATTGCAAGAAATCAGTCAAAAACGAACACGAGAACGGATGAGTGATCAAGAAGCTAAAGAAATCAAAGCCGAAGCCAGAGAGATCATGCCTCAGCCTTCTACAAAGTCAACTGCAGCTAAACCACAGTCAACCAAGCCCAACTCCATAGTAGTATAAGTTCAAGGGCTGTTTTTGGCAATTGGTGAAAGTTGTTTATTGTGCTTGCCAAACACAAGGGCTGAATATGCAATTTATGGAAGTTATTTATATCTTGATATTAGTCTTGCCAAACACAAGGGCCGGAAATGTAATTGCCCCAAAGATACAAAAAGCGTGGGTCAATGAACCGGGTCAATCTACCCGTGGATCTCCCTCTCAACCAATCACATCCTTAGCCCCAACCCGATTACCCACACCTAACCCGAACCCCAACCCGACCAACCCGGTTAACTTATAACACAATAACATTTACTATTCACCTATTTACCCCCAAATACGATTTACACACTCACACACACACGAACACCTCAAGAACACACCATGAACCCTAGTTTCTTAACCCCTCACTCCCACCCTAATTAACCATGGGGTTAACAACCCCCTCACAATCCTTAACCCATCCATCGCTTTCAATTAACCCCAATCCCATTCCACCCTGGCAAATTGAGATGATACGATTGGGTGATGTGACGTGTGTGAGTGTATACACTCACATATCTAACACACATCTATCCACGTCATTAATCCGGGTTTACACATCTTTAATCGAACGATCGAGATTGAGATATAAAGAAAGAGAAGGGATGGAGGGCCAAGATTGAAGCGAGAAGAAGGACCTAGAAGATGGGAGGAGCTCGAGCTTAGGGTATAAATACCCCCCCTCATTCCAGCACACGGGAGTAATTTTTAGTGGTTAATTTCTTAGTTTATTTTAGTAGTTTAATTTTTTCATTCCGTATTTAGTAGTGGTTTCTTTAAATGTAATGTTAATTTTCATGTTATGTAATTTTGACTTACGATTGTAAGCTCTTTATTTCAGAATTAATAAAAGTTTTATTTCAATTAAATTGGTGTGTTCATTTTAATTCTGTTAAAAAGTTTGTGTTTGTGTTTGTTGTTCATTCGATCAAGACTTGATACCTATTGGAATTGGATGGCTGCTAGGTTATCAAGGGGTTTAGAGCTATTGGTTAGCACATAGGATTAGATTAGGTCATTGTTGATTCAATATGAGCTTATGTGAATAAGCCATAAGCTCAGAATAAGCTGTTAATGCTTTCCTGTTCATGCTGAAAAGCCAAGGTACACCTTAGTCTTGTTTTACATTTTTACTTTTTCTGTTTCTAAATAAGCTGTTAAGTTGAGTAGTTGAATAAGTTGTTTTGGATTTGCTAAAATGTTTGATTAAGTAGATTTCATTGAGTAGTTAAAATTCTGTCAAGTGCTTTTATCTTGCTTAGTTCATGAAGTTTAAGAGATAGGATTCTATGCTTCTAAAGCTTATAAGCTAATAAGCTTATTTAGCTTATTTCAAATAAGTGAAAGTTAAGTTTTATATAAATAGTTTTTTTTTAAAAAGTTAGATGATAAGCTGTTATTTTATAAAATGGATGCTGTTTGTTGGTTGTTAATTGCTTCAGGGGTCATTTCTGTCAATATTCAAAGTTTTCGTTAAGCTAAAATTTACTTAGTTAGTCCTTGTTAGTTTAATAATAGTCCTTAGTTAGTTACTTTGTTAGTCCTTAGTTAATTTGATTGTTAAGTCTGTTAAGTCCCTAGGTTAAGGGACTATACTTGCCATTAGTTCAAACTTTGTGTTTTTTATAAAACTTTAAATTTACCCCGCCTACCCTCAGCTTTGTTTCATGTCACTTTCACCCCATGTGTTTTGGCAGTTTTTAGTTTAAGTTTTATAAAAATAGTTTTTATAAATAATAAATTAGGTTTTTAGTTTAATTAATTAGCACGCCACACTTATCTTCTGTTTTGTCATTTTTAACCCTTGTATTTTGATAAATTGGATTAGTTTAATAAAAATAGTTTTTATAAATAATAAAATAGGTTTTTAGTTAAATTACATAAATTAGTTTAAAATTAACTCATAAAAATTAGGGCTCTTTTGATTTAATTTTCTGCATTATTTCTTTTTATAAAAAGTATTTTTATATAATTTTTAGTTTAAGTTTTATATTTTTAAAAATTTAATTTTCAAACCTTTAGTTTTTAATTTTCAACTTTAACTTTAAATTTTAACCTTTTAAATAAAAAAATTAGTGATAAAAAATATTTTTCTCATTTTTTTAAGTAATTTAGGATTAAGTTAGCTTAAAAATATTTTTCTTAATTTTTATCAATTTAATTTCTATTTTTAGAATTTAATTTAGATTAAATAGAATTTAATTCATAAAAAAATCCAAAAAGCACTTAAAAAATATTTTTCTTTTTCCTAAAATTTTCTTTAGCATTAATTTAGGTTTAGGAATCTAGTTTACATTTTTAAGATTTAAATTGCATTTGTTTTCTTAAATGTCGCATTTTATTTACTTTCGTAATTAGTTTAATTTGTTAATTAGTTGTTTAATTGTGCCTTTAATTTTAGTAGTATAAAAAAAAATCAAAAATATCTCTTTTCTTATTCAAATCAGGATCCAAACTTAAACAAGGTTTCCATTGCACGAGTCATTGGGGAAAACGACCCGGGTGATCATACTTACCCGGTTTAACAGTCGGTTGATTGCAAACGGTTAAATCTTGATAGCTACTATAGGATGCTTGAATATTACAACATAAATTCTGTTGGATTATGTGGTAGTTGGACTAGCAATATACAACTAGAAATGTGTGAGCCTATTGGGGGCATACACATTAAACACATAGAGTGCGTTTAACTTCACGTAATGTTTCTAAAGTAAACCTTAAGACCAAAAACCTACAAGACAATGATCCTAAGGCTGTCCTAAGGTGTATGGCCGGTCAAGGAAGGATCTAGAGGGTGTCTAGGTTCATTGGTTAAGGGTTAAGGAAGAGAGGAAGAGATTTGATAAGGTTTGAACTTGTGATAAGGCTTAAAATTGAAGTATTTTAGTCTTATGATAAGTTAGGGGATAGAGGCCATATATTCCCCCCCCCCTCCCTAGCTCATAAATCTCTTCCCACAACCTTATTATCTCATAGAAATTAGTTCCTCCCCTCCTCTCCACTCAAAACAGCCGGATTCAATAACCTTATTAGGGTTCTTCCATTTTCGGTTCTCTTAATCCTTTTATGTTCTATTTCGGTAGTCTCAAAAGGAGTATTCAAGGTGTGATCTGATCCCACAACTTTCATAGGAGGCTTAGGGTGTTGGTTTACATATTATCAAGGCGTGAGAATCGATAGAAACAAGCTAGGGTTTGTGGTTTTGAATTTCTGTTCAATCTGCTCATTTGTTTTTGTTTGTACAAATTCTACGTTTAAACCTAGAAATAGATTTGTATTTTGGTACAAACTGTTTGAAAATAAGTTGGTACATTGTTTAAGGTTATATTGGTATACACTTGGTGTTTGGGATACACGTGAAGTTGGACTAGCATCCGGGCGCATTTGTTGGACGTGTTTGTGTGAGCACTCGTAGAGGTGACATCTTAGTCACTTTGTTTCATTAACATTTTATTCATCAAGAGGTTAGGTTTCTTTTCCCCTTTGTTTATTTATTGTGTATAATCATATGTACCAAACATGATCCATATCCGTTGCGTACTCGTAGTTGTTAATGGTTAACTAGTTCTTAAATCCCAACAGTGGCGTCACGAGTCAACTCGTTTGGTGTTTTATGGGTTACACACATATTAAACACGCTAGGGCTACATGAAATCTTGTTTATTTATTGTTTTATTGGAAAATTATGGCAACGACATGCAATCCTTGCCATAAATAATGAATAAACACCTAGAATCAATGATAATGTTACTTGATAATAAGAATATATTAAAATTAAAAGTTAATTAAGCTGCCATGTTATTCTATTCTTGATTTATCTAGGACTTAAGACTCACGCAATCATGTTATATGATGGATGTGGTGATCTAGGTACTTTAGCAGAAAACTAGGTGAGAGTCTTTATGGTTTTCCAATTGGGAAGACTCTTTTGAGAACTCAAGGCATTATATGATTTATTGCTTTCAATATAAGAGTCTGTCTTCACTTCTACTCTAATTTTTCTGTCTGTTTTAATTGCTTATATGTGATATGCCATGTGATGCTCAATATTTGCAAAATAGACTTTATGAAACTCTTAAAAACGGACTTATACTTATAGAGATTTTGGATTGAAATGTCTGAATATTAAACACGTAAGCATAATCCTTGTGGGGGGGGGGGGGAAAACCAGGTTTTTATTTTGTGTTTATTCTGAAACGGGGTTTTTGGCTAATTTAATTCGGACATAAATATGAATAGATTTCTTGTTGTAATCTTAGTTTTTTATATGCGCATATGGGTTGAATTGATCTTTAATCTTATTCCGCCCCACTACATGCTTCGGCATATGAGGGAATTATTGGAATTACTTGCGTCTTCGAACGCATGTAGGAGTACAATATAGGGTTGGATCAATTTGTAATTCCACTATATTGGCAACTATAAAACAAATGTTAACAAAAGGGGTTTCTTAACATAAAATAGCATCTTTAGTCAATTGGAGTACGGCTCACCCATTATGGACAAACTATAAGAGAAGTTTAAGGCGGATGTAACTAAGGTTCCCCAAAAGAAGTCAGGTTTTTAATACGCTTCGCGCTCGACCTCGTTTCTTCCACTTCTTTGTGCGTTCTAAAATGGAGATACTTGAGATATTTAACCAAAATGATGTCTTACTAAAACAAGGTTAACAACTATGTTTTTTTCTTAACTTTGTGCTACAAGTTGTTTTGCATGCTTCTTGTACACAATTTTGTCACATTTATGTGTATATCTTATGTGAAATTTTAAGTCTACGCCAGCCAAAACTAAAACACGTGCATTTGGATTGTCTTCTCTGGTCAGACCTCAGGGCCTTTCCAACCCATGGCGAATTTTTTTCATTGGTCAGACCTTTATCAATTTTCGCACGTTCTTTTTTGGTGGACTTAAATCGAGTTACCTGGTCAGACCTCGGACCCGAGGCATAAGATGAGACCAAATATGCTATTGACCTTAATATAAGAGTTACTAATGTCATTAGTCTCATAAATCTAAGAATTGCATCTGATAAGTGTAGAATACACATATCTATTTATGCTTAAAAAGGCCCAAATAATCTCAAAACGGATCAAAAATGGCAAAAATGTGCTTGTATCTGAGTTTTATGTGTGCAGGTATGGATATGTCAAATATTGCAAGAATTCAGTCAAAAAAACGGAACACTTGTGAACATGGAGAGTGTTCAGAAGATATAGATAATCAAAGCGAAAGCCACGAGAGATCAGGCCTCTTCCTTTTAGTAAACTGCAGCTTTAAACCAAGTTCAACCAAAGACCAACTCCATTGTTTTATTCAGTTACAAGGGGTGATTTTGCAATTTATGGAAAGTTATAATTATAACTTGAATATTGTGCTTGCCTAACACAAGGGCCAGGATATGTAATTATACTCAGCAGATTCAAATGTCGCGGGTCTTATACCGGGTCAAATAAACCCATGGAATCACCTATAAGCCAATCATATACAAACCCCCCATCCCTCGATTACCCACATTAACCGAACTATCCCACTCTTAACGGTTACTATTATATACTCATTTAAAGTTACTGTGCCCCATTTACCCCCAAATTCGATCAAAACTCACTCCACTCTCACAATGAACCACACACGAACACAACAAGAACCCTAGTTCGTTAACCAACTCACCAACACTCCGACTAATATCAAACCTTAGGGTTATAATACCCCCCCCATCACCCTCATTAACCCATACTGTCATATCAAATCATCCCTCAACCCAATCCACGTGGCTAAAAGAAGGAGTGTATTGGTGATGTGAGTTTTGTGAGTATTAACAACTCACATAACTAACACACATATATCAGTCTTATCACCGGGTTATATACACACTTTAAATTCGAACGATTGAGCTTCAAGAATCAAGGAAGAGAGATTGATTCAAGGGCTGAGATAAGTGATAGAAGGATCGTGAAGTTGGAGCTTCGTTATGAAATACCCTATCATTCCAGCAGGAAATATAATATGTGGTTAATTTTTAGTTTATTTTAGTTTAATTTCTTTTCGATTCAGTTTTTTAAGTTTCATCTATTGTAATTTTTATGTTATGTAACTTTGATTTAAAGTTGTAGAATGTTACTTTCAGTTTTAATAAAAGTGGTTATTTTATTATTATATCGTTTCTTCATTTTTATCTTCAAAGTTTTTGTGTTTGTGTGCTCGTGTTCAAGGCTTGGAAGTCTTTTTTGGAGTTGGATGCTGCTGAGGACTACAATGGGGTTTTTAGGATGTGTTGGTCAGCTTATAGGTTAGTTAGGTTGTGATTGTTATATCAAGGGCTTATGTGGATTAAAGACATAAGCCCCACACAGCGTAATTACTTTCTGTTCTTGCTGGAAAAGCCAATGTTTTACACACTAGTTGTTTTTACATTTGTTCTTTTTCTTTTTCTTAATAAGCTGTTAAGTGTTATTAGAGATAAATAAGCTATGTGGATTTGCTAAGAGTTTGATTGAGCATAATTTATTAAGTAGTTAAATTCTGTCAAAGTGCTTTGAATTTGCTTTGTTCATTTAGTTTGAGAGGTAGGAAACTAAGATGCTAAAGTTTATAAGCTGATAAGCTTATACAGCTTATTTCAAATAAGTGAAAGTTAAGTTTTATAAAAATAGTTTCTTAAAAAGTTAGTAAAATAAGCTGTTTCTATATAATTAGGATGCTAGTTGTTGGATTTTAATTAATGCAGGGACCTGTTTTGTAACTTTTGAAAGTTTCCGTTTAGTTTAAATTTACACAGTTAGTCCTTGTTAGTTACACAGTCAGTCCTTAGTTAATTGCATAATTAGTCCTTGTTAGTTTAATTGTTAGACTTGTTTAGTCCCTAGGTTAAGGGACTGTTTCTGTCAATCGTTCAAACTTTGTGTTTTTTATAAAACTTTAAATTTACCCCGCCTACCCTCAGCTTTGTTTCATGTCACTTTCACCCCATGTGTTTGTTTGGATTTAGTTTAAGTTTTAAAAAAATAGTTTAATTAAATAATAAAATTAGTTTTTTTTAGTTTAATTAGTTTAAATTAGTTTTTAATATATTGCCCCAAACTTTAAAAATTAGGGCTTTTAATAAAATTAATTTTCTACATTTTTTCTCTCTTTATAAAAAGTATCTTTATAGAATTTTTTAAGTTTTATATTTTTAAAAAAATTAATTTTCAAATTTAGTTTTAAAACATTTAATTTTCAAATCTTTAGTTTTTTTTTAATTTTAACTTTATAATAGAAAAATTTAGGAAAAAAAAAATGTTTTTCACATCCTTTTTAAGTAATTTAGGATTTAAGTTTAGTTAAAAAGTATTTTTCTTCCGTTTTTTTCCTAATTTCATGTTTTCTATTTTTAGGAATTTATTTAGATTAAATTGAATTAAGTCATAAAAAAATCCGAAAAGCCTTTAAATATTATTTTTCTTTTCCTAAAATTTTCTTTCAGCATTAATTTGGTTTAGGATCTAGTTTTCATTTTTAAGATTTAAATTGCAATTGTTTTCTAAATGTCGCAATTTTATGTACTTTTCGTAATTTGTTTAATATGATGAATTAGTAGTTTATTTGTGCCTTTATTTTTAGTAGTATAAAAAAAATCAAAAATATATCTGTTCTTATTCAACATCAGGATCATACTTTAACAACGTTGCCATTGCACGAGTCATTGGTGGGGGAAAACGACCCGGGTGGATCAATCTTACCCGGTTTAATATACGATATTTTATATTTATATTATATATATTTTTTGAGAAGTACTTTTTTCAAGGTTAACTTGGCTTTTTTCTTAATACTCTCGGGAATATATATTATATTATACTTGTATTATAGTGTATAAAACTTAAGGGCATTCAGTTTTTGGCGACGCTGCCGGCGGACTTGAGTAAGCGATTTCTTCGTTTTGTGTTTGTCGAATTTGTTGAAGATCCTTTAGGCCTCCGAAAGTTAAATTTTTTTGTCATAAATCCAAAAATCAAAAAAAATAAAATATAAATAGTAAAAAAACTATATTTTTCTTTTTCTTTTTAGTATAAGGAAAAATATATAAAAAAATAAAAATTAAAAAAAAAAATAGAAAAAAATCAAAAATATAAAAAATTGTCTTAATTCAGAGAAAATAAAATTCACCAAGGTTGGTTAAACGAACAACAACAAAATATATATTCCATTGAGATATTATCATTTCATTTCGGTGAACTTGGCTATTGTTTCCCAATTCGTAATCAAAGATTTAACCACTTGCCTCTTCTGTGTCTATACGACGTACGGCTCCACATTAAAAGAAATTTTCAAGAGCTTCCGTGAAGTAGTTGATATTTTTGGTTTAAGTCTCTTTCGTGATAACCGTTTTAAAATTCATTGCTAAAAAAAAAAAAAAAAAAAAATTTTGGGTAAAGTTTTGTTTTTTTTAATTTTAATTTTTTCCTTTTTATGCGCACCGTTCCAAAATCTCCGTAGACGTCGGCAAATCAAACTCTTAAACGGTTGAACCAATTGTTGAACCAAAACGTTGTGTCCAATGGCGACAATCGAACGATTGCGCTCAAATGTTACAAGCACCCATCCGAGGGGTATGAAGATGCTATAGTTATTCACCGATCAATGCTAACTATTTCGAGTTAAGCAACCTTTAATCAATTTGTGCAAAGCAACAAATTTTACGGTGTAGACAAGATCCCACAATCACCTTCGATTTGTTAAAAAGGTCACTTTCAACGTTTAGACATCCTGAAGTTAAGACTCACTTCAGATTTACTGCGTTTTGCTTTTTCCTGTTTCTCTTGACGTGTGAAGCCCGGAGATTGGTTAGACAAAGAACCACCAAGTATCAAGTCTCACATGGGACGACCTTGTTTCATATCATAAAACCAATACTTTCCACCTTCAAAAAACCACTTACTATCGAAATGAGATCATATACTTTTTACCAGAAACAACGAAGACTTAATGAAGCAGGGGCTCGTTTTTAAGGGACTCCTTCGTCAATGTTCTCACCATGGTTTTTCAGGAACTACAACAACTCGATATTTTATAATCTCCTTTGGAATTCAAACGATCAGTTGCCTTTAGATTTGCAGCATGGTGGAATATTTCTTGGACAAAATGCCTCAAGAAGGTTTAGCGATTACTGAAAGCAGTCAAAAGTTCGTTACCAAAGAAAGTCGTGCCTAATGATTCAAGGAGTGACGTACGGATGCTACCTCTTTCTAATTCTTCATCTTCCAATATTCTTTCGATATGCAACAAATAGCCGACTTCCCTTCGAGGATAAGAATGACTAGCAAGATGAACAAAATGATGATTGTCAATGATAGCTTTAGTTACTACTACTGCACCCGTCAAAGCAGTTTTGAGGAAGTACTACCTCTGTGTCACTTGTGGATCAAATCACCATTTTTAACCATTGTCCGTTAACTCGAGGTGAAACGATTTCCTGTTTTTTCAAAGATTAACATCCAACAATTTCACAACCGCAGCCGTTGGTAATTTTCTCCTAAGAAACCAACCTTTCAAAAATTTGGTGCAAGTCAAATGAGACCACCGGGTTTCAAGATACAACCACTGTCACAAACCGACAAAAAACTCGTTATCTAGGACTGATCTCATTTCTTCAACCAAAACCGTGGAGGCGAAACTTTAATCAAAACGTCAAAACAACAAAAATCAAGTTTATCAAGCTCCACCATACCAATACCACCAACAACAACCACCAATCAATCTCAAGTTTTAACTTATCAACTCCAACAAATACGTGTTTTGAAAACAGATTTGAAAACTAAGTCAAGGCATTCGATTGCTGGTGTTTGATGAATGTTCAAAATCATGGTCAAATTTGCAGAAATCAAATGGATAATAGTTACGATTTTGTTGACAAGTCTTTGTTGAGTAATTTCAAAAATCAGCCTCTACACTTCAAATTCAGGGAACTCTTCCAAGTCAAACCGTAACTAACCCTCGTCAGCAAATTAATGCTATCACCACAAGGAGCGGTAAAACTTTGGAAGAACCTTCGACTCCTCTTGTTCCTACTCCCGTTGTTTCAAATCCTCAAAAAGAACCCGAACAAAACCCGGAGACGTCAACGGAAAAAGTGCAAAATCCAAATTTGGAAAAATACCAGCCATGTCCATCTTCGGGGGAAGAGGATTCAATTTTAGGAAATTCCAATCCAAAAGCAAAGAAAACCTTTAAAGTGGATATTCTTGATCTCAATTCTCCTATCCTTATCAATTCTAGACTTCCATACCACGGGAGGATGAAAGTTATGAGGACACGATAAAACCCGACCGTGCTCAATATAGCCGTTATTGAAGATGTTCAAGCAAACTCCGTTTAGAGATGGGAATTGAATGAATGTTGCTCTTGAGTCGAAATGCCAAAGTTTAAAAATGCGTTAAGCTCGTTGATAAGAAAAAAGAGAAGCTTGTGGAGATCGCTATCACAACTGTGAATGCTAAATGTTCCGCTATCTCATGAACAATAGTTATGAGAAACTCGTAGATCCGGAGAAAAGTTCCTTTATCACATGTGCTTTAAAGAACTCATATGGGGGGGTGGGGGGGGGGGACTAGTGCTTTGCGATTCAGGAGCTAGCATTATCTTTCTACCTTATCTATCTACAAGAAACTGAGCTTGAAGCTTTGACTCCTACTCTGAATGACACTCGAGCTTGCCACCGTTCCATTTTCTCAAACGATGGGGAATAGCCCGAGGATGTTGTAGTTAGAGTTGTGTGGTTTCACTTTTCTTGCGATTTTGTGGGTGGTTAATTTTGAACCTGCAACGAGAAGTGCCTATTATTTTAGGAAGACCTTTCCTTTCGAACCGCAAAAAAGCTTCCTACTGATCTGTATGAAGAGAAATTGACTTCTTTAAGAGTAGGAGAAAAGATGAACTTGTTTATTATGCAGAATAAATTCTAGAGAAAAAATCAAGGAATAAAAGAATTTTGTTCATGCCATTTCTGTTATCGATTTTTCAAAAGAAGATCCGTTTAGTGGCAGTACCACTAATTCTCTTCATCCTAGTTCTTCTCCGGTGAAGACTAGTGATAATATTGAGAAGTTCACCGATGAACTTGCTCTATTTGGATTCTGTTTCAATCGGGTAAGATGACTCATACTCTGAAAAAGGAATTTCATGACAAGTAAATTTTCCAAGTTTACTCAAATCCTCTTTTCGAATTTGATGAAAGTTTCAAATCTAGCAACGTGAATCCGCTCTTTGAAGAAAATAATAAGGATGTCGAGATTAAGTCTTTTTCTTCCTCCACACTTACTTCACCAGAAGCAAGTGAATTAGAAGATTATCTTGAAAAAGATATCGATTCCACAGGGAATAGACTCTTACCTCCCTACCATCCTTGAAGTTTTAAGAATAGCAATCCTACTTTCCCTATCTCACCCACAAGTGAAGGTTTTGTGAATGGAGAAACGTTGTTTTTATAGTTAGTCCGATTTGTGTCGGAAAATGATGACTCGAATAAGATAGGAAAAAATAATGTGTGATACATCTTGGCAACTTACTTACATAAAAAACCAAAACCTCTTTCTCAAGAAGTTGAAGAAATCAAGGAAAAAGAAGATGAAATTTCACGTGATGTTCCAATTGATACCATTGTCATGCCCAAATTCAAATCACTTTTTGATAATCCAATTGATTTTAATGATCATTTTTCCAAAACTAAAGGATTTGATATAATGGACTTACCCTTTCATTTGACTCTACCACCACAAATATTTTACCACATTTTTTTTAGATTCCGACTCGCCTTTCACTGCGGAGTTGTCGGCTAGTGTTACCTTGAATTCTCTCGGAAACGAGGATAAAGTATTCAAACCAGGTATACTAGTTTATCATGCCATTCATGATAAAAATCTTGTAACATTGGAGGAGAATTTAAAAGAGAAAAATTTCTCGGGACTCTTTTAGCTTTCAAAAAAACAATCATTTCTTTACCTCAGCAGATACCACCAATGATTGTTTGAAGATTGCGGTGACTTGATTTCTACCGAAAGTAAGAAGACGTGTTACCTCTAAATGTTGAAGATGTCATTCATTTGCATTGAATCATTTTGGAATTTTTCTTCCATTCTTCACTTACAATAAGGAATTTCCTTTCATTTTTTCCTTTAGAAGTGAGAATTTTGTTTTTGATCCTGGAATCCTCACAATCCAGTGGCAGTTTCAATGAACGTTTTCCATTTACTTCTTCCCTCCAAGGACAAATGAATTCAGGTGTCGGTCGAGCTTGCGATGGTTATCAAAAACAATGCCGCTTCGTGGGAGTTCACCCATGCTTATCCTTTTTCGCTCTATTTTCTAACTCTTTTATAGTGTTGAGATTGTTGAGGGCCCATTCCTCTTCGTTTCTCGTTGTTTGTTGTCTGTGTTGTGATTTGGCAGGATTAACCCAACATTTCAAGAATCCTCTCGTGTTCGATGCCTAATTCCGAAGCACTCGAGTTTCTCATCCTTTGTGTGAAATTAGTTTGGGGAGATCAATATCCTTTCATTATTATCGATTAACGAATTATCTTTGTCTACTTAATAAACGGCTTAGATTTTCGTAGGAACCCGACTTTAAACATTGAGGACAATGTTTCATTTTAGTTTGGGGAGGGAATCTATCGATTTAATGTGCTTGCTTTATTGTTTTGTTCTCACGTACCCGTTTTCCCACAAAAATAGCAAAAATTTTAAATTTTTCAGTATTATTTCATAAAAAAAAAAAAAAAAAAAAAAAAAAAAAAAATGTTAAGACAAAAATGTATGTTTTCCGCTGGTAAGAATAAGAAGTAATTTTTGACCCGATTGAACGTGTTGAGTTCTAGCTTTTTCCCTTAACAATTAATGAAGATAGTTTATGCTAGTCTCATGACATGCTAGACTTGAATCATTAGTAAATGAAAGCTTGTGCTAATCTCAAGTAGATTTTAAATTTATGCAAGTTGGAATTTATATAGGCTAAGGCATTGCAAAATTTCTTTTGTGAAGATCAAGAAATGATTGTGTTATTTATAAGTCATGATATTAAAGTTGAATAGTTGGATTTCTTTAATGACTATATGTATTACTTGTGGTTTTTTTTCCATTTGCTTGTTTATTTTTATATTATGTTTTACATAAATAGGTTATATGGTTTTTTGGTTAATAATTAGTTAATAGAAGTTTTCTTTAAGTTCCTTTGAGATTAGGATGAGTACCACATAGAATACTTTATTTGGACTTTAAAAATACAACAAATATAATAATAAGTATCTCTGTCCAGGATTACTTCATGCTGTATGGAGGCGTGGCCGATGTTGATAGTTTTAATATAAGGTTGAGTCCATGGTGTCATAATTAAGTAGTATAACCTTCTTGTTCGACTCGCTTATCTGATGTGGCTTCGTGATAAAAGGCACGTACTTATACTTATATAGCCGAAGTCGAATTATGTTTGTCTACATATTGTCGGAGGCGTGGCCGATGTTGTATCATCGAATGGACTGAGGTTTAATAATGTTGCTTATTTTTGTATTATTTTGTGATTTAAAGAGATATGGGTATATGGTGCAAATGAGATTGGTTCATTCTTGTCCTAAATGAGCCTTAGGGTATATGACACTGAATGGTGCCTTGGCTTAGTAGAACTAATAAAAAGACAAATTTTGGTGCCTCGGATGTGGAACTTATATTGATTGCATTTGTTCTTCTTGAGAAGGGTAGGGAGCTAATATATTGCGATTCTTAAACATTTACACTTTATTTTTTGGAAAGTTAATAAAGTTATCGAACAAAAGTCTTAAAGAGCCTTCGGGTTATGACTTAAGTAAAGCTGTGATACAAAAGTAGGATTTGCGGCGAGGAAAAGTAAGTACACAATTAAGATTTATGAGTAGTGTTGGTGTCATGACTTGTTAATTAAACAATGATCTTGTTTTTAAGTCTAGCATGGGAAAGTGAAAAATCGGGGATGATGAAGTTATCTTTTAGACGTTTATTGTGCTTTTTTGTTATATGATCCTCAAAGTCTAACAATGTAGGTAATAGAAAACATTGCATTATGTCAAACAAATAATTGTAGTTGGTAGTTAATAATCAGAAAATCATAAAAAAGAGAAAATTTAGGAAAATGGGGAAGTCGGGTGTTTTTTAACTTTGTGATCTCTTATCTCTCTCAAAACATAACTACTTTGATACTTTTCAATGGTTTAGTTTGCGGGAATTTTTGAGGATTATATGGTTATAAGGCATGTGAATTGCCGTGAGGACACACATGTTTAGTTTGGGGAATTTTGATAAGTGTAGAATAACACATATCTATTATGCTTATAAATAAAAAGGCCCATAATAATCTCCAAAACGTGTTTCAAAAAATGGCAAAAATGTGTTGTTCTGAGTTTTTTGTGCATAGGTATGGATTTGTCAAATATTGCAAGAATTCTAGTCAAAACGGACACGAGAACGGATGAGTGATCAAGAAGCTAAAGAAATCAAAAGCCGAAGCCAGAAAGATCATGCTGCAGCTAAACCACAGTCAACCAAAGCCAACTCCATTGTTTTAATAAGTTCAAGGGGGATTTTGCAATTTATGGAAGTTATAATTATAACTTGATAATGTGCTTGCCAAACACAAGGGCCGGAAATGTAATTATCTCATAGATACAAAAGTCGCGGGTCTAATACCGGGTCAAATAAACCCATGGATCACCTATCAGCCAATCATATCAAAACCCCCAACCCGATTACCCACAATTAACCCGAACCCTAACCCACCTCTACCCGGTTACAATTATAACTCATTTACAGTTACTGTGCCCCATTTACCCCCCAATTCGATCAACACTCACTCACACACACACCAGACATTGAACACAACACGATCACACAAGAACCCTAGTTCGTTAAAACCACTCACCAACACCCTAAATTATCATAGGGGGTTATTAATCCCTCAACCACTCCTTAGCAATCCTGTCACTATCAATCATCCCTTCAACCCAATCACACCGTGGTAAAAGAAGGATTGTGATTGGGTGGATGTGAAGTATGTGAGTATTAACTACTCACATAACTATAACCACATATATCAACGTCATTAATACGGGTTATACACACCTTTAATCGAAACGATTGAGCTCAATGTTAAGGAATGGGAGAGAGTGATTCAAGGGCTGAGATAAGAGATAGAAGGATCGAGAAGATGGAGCTTCGGGTATAAATACCCCTATCATTCCAGCCAGGAATAATAATTAGTGGTTAATCTTTTAGTTTATTTTAGTAGTTTAATTTCTTTTCGATTTAGTTTTTTTAAGTTTCATCGATTGTAATTTTCATATTATGTAACTTTGTTTCAAAGTTGTAAGAGACTTATTTCAGTTTTAATTAAAGTGTTATTTCATATTAAATCGGTTTCTTCATTTTAAATCCTTCAAAGTATTTGTGTTTGTGTTGATCGTGTTCAAGGCTTGGAGTCTCTATTGGAGTTGGATGGCTGCTGACTCCAAGGGTTTTTAGAGCTGTTGGTCAGCTTTATAGGTTTTGTATAGGTTTGTGATTGTTATATTAGGGCTTATGTGGATTAAAGCATAAGCCACACTGCTTATTACTTTGTTCTCAGCTGGAAAGCCAAGGTCCATCACTAGTTGTTTTTACCATTGTTATTGTTTCTTTTTCTTAATAAGCTGTTAACGTGTTATTAGTGATAAATAAGCTATGGGATTTGCTAAGTGTTTGATTGAGCATAATTTATTTTCGTTAGTTAAATACTGTCAAAGTGCTTTGAATTTGGCTTTGTTCATTTTGATTTGAGAGGGTAGAATCTAAGATGCTAAGTTTATAAGTGATAGCTTATTACAGCTTATTTAATTAAGTGAAAGTTAAGTTTTATAAAAATAGTTTCTTAAAAAGTTAGTAAAATAAGCTGTTTCTATATAATTAGGATGCTAGTTGTTGGATTTTAATTAATGCAGGGACCTGTTTTGTAACTTTTGAAAGTTTCCGTTTAGTTTAAATTTACACAGTTAGTCCTTGTTAGTTACACAGTCAGTCCTTAGTTAATTGATAATTAGACTTGTTAGTTTAATTTTTAGATTGTTTTAGATCCTAGGTTAAGGGACTGTTTCTGTTCAATCGTTCAAAACTTTGTGTTTTTTATTAAAAACTTTAAAGTTACCCGCCTAACCTAAGCTTTGTTTCTTCTCCGTCACTTTCCACCCCATGTGTTTGTTTGGATTAGTTTAAGTTTTAAAAATAGTTTATTTAAATTAATAAAATTAGTTTTTTTTTTAGTTAATTAGTTAAAATTAGTTTTTAATAAATAGTTTAAAATTTGGCATTTAATAAAATTAATTTTACTACATTTTTTCTCTTTATAAAAAGTATCTTTATAGAATTTTTAGTTTAAGTTTTATATTTTTTTAAAAAATTAATTTTCAAATTTAGTTTTAAAACATTTAATTTTCAAATCTTTAGTTTTTTTAATTTTACTTTTTAAATAGAAAAAATTAGTGAAAAAAAAATGTTTTTCATCTTTTTAAGTACTTTAGGATTAAGTCTAGATCTAAAAAGTATTTTTCTTCGTTTTATCAATTTAATTTTCTATTTTTGAATTTTAATTTTAGAAAATAGTTTTTAATAGTAATAAAAAATCTCGAAAACACTTTAAAATTATTTTTCTTTTCCTAAAATTTTTTTAGCTTATTTTAGGGTTTGGAATCTAGTTTTCATTTTTAAGATTTTAAATTGCAATTGTTTTCTAAATGTCGCCATTTTTTTTACTTTGTATTAGTTTAATTTCGTGACATTTAGTTGTTTAATTGTGCCTTTAATTTTAGTAGTATAAAAAATAAAATCAAAAAATATCTCTTTTTTATTCAAATCTGGATCAATCTTAACAACGGTTTCTCATTTGCACGAGGTCATTAGGGGGAAAACGACCCGGGTGATCATACTTACCCGGTTTAACAGTCGGTTGATTGCAAACGGTTAAATCTTGATAGCTACTATAGGATGCTTGAATATTACAACATAAATTCTGTTGGATTATGTGGTAGTTGGACTAGCAATATACAACTAGAAATGTGTGAGCCTATTGGGGGCATACACATTAAACACATAGAGTGCGTTTAACTTTCAACGTTTAATTTTCTAAGAAAAAACCTTAAGACCAAAAATACTAATGACAATGATCTAAGCGGACCTAAGGTGTATGGCCGGTCAAGGAAGGATCTAGAGGGTGTCTAGGTTCATTGGTTAAGGGTTAAGGAAGAGAGGAAGAGATTTGATAAGGTTTGAACTTGTGATAAGGCTTAAAATTGAAGTATTTTAGTCTTATGATAAGTTAGGGGATAGAGGCCATATATCCCCCCCCCCTCCCGTAGCTATAATATCCTATTCCACAACCTTATTATCTCAGAGAAATTGGTTCCTCCCCTCCTCTCCACTCAAAACAGCCAGATACAATACCCTTATTAGGGTTCTTCCATTTTCGGTTCTCCTAATCCTTTTCCGTTCTATTTCGGTAGTCTCAAAAGGAGTATTCAAGGTGTGATCTGATCCCACAGCTTTCATAAGAGGTTTAGGGTGTTGGTTTACTTATTCTCAAGGCGTGAGAATCGATAGAAACAAGCTAGGGTTTGTGGTTTTGAATTTCGGTTCAATCTGCTCATTTTTTGTTGTACCAAATTCAGTTAAAACCCTAGAAATAGATTTGAATTTCGGTACAAACTGTTTGGAACATATTTGGTACTAGATTCAGGTTATATTGGTATACACTTGGTGTTTGGGATACACGTGAAGTTGGACTAGCATCCGGGCGCATTTGTTGGACGTGTTTGTGTGAGCACTCGTAGAGGTGACATCTTAGTCACTTTGTTTCATTAACATTTTATTCATCAAGAGGTTAGGTTTCTTTTCCCCTTTGTTTATTTATTGTGTATAAATCCTTATGTACCAACATGTTCATATCCGTTGCGTACTGTAGTGGTATTGGATTAACTAGTTCTTAAATCCCTAACAGTTGGGTCCCGAGTCAACTCATTTGGTGTTTTTATGGGTTACACACATATTTAAACACACTAGGGCTACATGAAATCTTGTTTATTTATTGTTTTTATTGGAAAATCTATGGCATCGACATGCAATCCTTTGCCATAATAATGAATAAACACCTAGATCAATGATAATTGTTGGTTAATAAGAATATATTAATTAAAAGGTTATTTAAGCTGCCACTGTTATTATATTCTTGATTTATCGTAGGGACTTAAGACTCACGCAATCATGTTATATGATGGATGTGGTGATCTAGGTACTTTAGCAGAAAACCTAGTGAGAGTCTTATGGTTTTCCATTTGGGGAAGACTCTTTTGAGAACTCAAGGCATTATATGATTTATTGCTTTCAATATAAGAGTCTGTCTTCACTTCTACTCTAATTTTTCTGTCTGTTTTAATTGCTTATATGTGATATGCCATGTGATGCTCAATATTTGCAAAATAGACTTTATGAAACTCTTAAAAACGGACTTATACTTATAGAGAAATTTGGATTGAACATGTCTAATATTACACACGTAAGCATACTCCTTGTGATCAGTTATGTGTTATTTGCGAAACGGGGGTTTTTGGACAAATTTAATACGGACATTAAACTATGAAATTTGATTTCTTGTGTAATCTTAGTTTTTATATGCGCAATATGGGGTTGAATTGATCTTTAATCTTATTCCGCCCCACTACATGCTTCGGCATATGAGGGAATTATTGGAATTACTTGCGTCTTCGAACGCATGTAGGAGTACAATATATGGTTGGAATCAATTTGTAATTCCTCTATATTGTGCTAACTATAAAACATATTGTCTAACAAAAGGCGTTTTCTTTAACATAAAAATAGCATCTTATAGTCAAGTGGAGTACGCTCAAAATTCATGGACATACTTTAAGACGATGTTTAAAGGCGGATGTATACTAAGGTTTCCCCAAAGGAAGTAGGCTTTTTAATACGCTTCGCGCTGACCTGTTTTCTCCAATTATTCTGTGAGTCAAATGGAGCTACTGAGAAACATTTACCAAAAATGATGTCTATACTAAAAAGGTTAACAAAATGTTTTTTTAACTTTGTGCTACAAGTTGTTTTGCATGCTTCTTGTACACAATTTTGTCACATTTATGTGTATATCTTATGTGAAATTTTAAGTCTACGCCAGCCAAAACTAAAACACGTGCATTTGGATTGTCTTCTCTGGTCAGACCTCAGGGCCTTTCCAACCCATGGCAGATTTTTTCCATTGGTCAGACCTTTGTCAATTTTCGCACGTTCTTTTTTGGTGGACTTAAATCGAGTTACCTGGTCAGACCTCGGACCCGAGGCATAAGATGAGACCAAATATGCTATTGACCTTAATATAAGAGTTACTAATGTCATTAGTCTCATAAATCTAAGAATTGCATCTGATAAGTGTAGAATACACATATCTATTTATGCTTAAAAAGGCCCAAATAATCTCAAAACCGGTCATAAAATGGCAAAAATGTGCTTGTATATGAGTTTTATGGTTGCTAGGTAGGGGATATGTCAAATATTGCAAGAATTCAGTCATAAACGGACACGAGTTTGGTTATGGTGTTCACTGAAGGTTAAAGTAAAATCAAAGCGATGCCTAGAGTGTCATGCCTCGCCTTCTTTCAGTCAACTGCAGCTAAAACAAAGTAACCAAAGCCAACTCCATGGTTTTATTAAAGTTCAAGGGGTGATTTTGAAATTTATGGATGTTATAATTATAACTTGAAATTGTGCTTTGCAAAACACAAAGGGCCGAAATGGAATTATCTATTGTTACAAAGGTCGCGGAGTCTTAATACCGGGAGTCAAAATAAATCCCATGGATAACCTATCTGCCAATATATCAACCCCACCCGATTACCACAATTAACCCGAACCCTAACCTCACCTCTAACCGGTTACAATTGATAACTCAATTTTAACAGTTTCTGTGCACCAATTTACCCCTAATTCGATCAACAATCACTCACACAACTTGAACAACACGAACACACCTAGAAACCCTAGTTCCGTTAAACACTCACCCACACCCTAATTAACCATTGGGTTATCTATCCTCCTCACACTCCATGAACACTCCTGTCACTATCATCATCCCTCACCGAATCCACCGTGGCCTAAAAGAAGGATTGTGTTGGTGGATGTTACGTATGTGCGTATTAACACTCACTATACTTACACAACTATATTCCACGTCATTAATCCGGGTTATAAACACCTTTAAAAAGAACGTTTGAGCTTCAAAGATCATGGATGAGAGAGAGATTCAGGGTGAGATAAGAGATAGAAGGATCGAGAAGATGGAGCTTCGGGTATAAATACCCCTATCATTCAGCAGGTAATAATAATTAGAGTTAATTTTTTTAGTTTATTTTAGTAGTTTAATTTCTTTTCGATTCAGTTTTTTTAAGTTTCATCGATTGTAATTTTCATGTTATGTAACTTTGTTTTAAAGTTGTAAGAATTTTATTTCAGTTTTAATAAAAGTGTTATTTTATATTAAATCGTTTCTTCATTTTAAATCCTTCAAAGTATTTGTGTTTGTGTTGATCGTGTTCAAGGCTTGGAGTCTCTATTGGAGTTGGATGGCTGCTGAGACTCCAAGGGTTTTTAGATGCTGTTGGTCAGCTTATAGGTTAGTATAGGTTGTGATTGTTATATAAGGGCTTATGTGGATTAAGCCATAAGCCCACACAGCTTATTACTTTCCTGTTCTAGCTGGAAAGCCAAGGTACACACTAGTTGTTTTTACATTTGTTCTTTTTCTTTTTCTTAATAAGCTGTTAAGTGTTATTAGAGATAAATAAGCTATGTGGATTTGCTAAGAGTTTGATTGAGCAGAATTTATTAAGTAGTTAAATTCTGTCAAAGTGCTTTGAATTTGCTTTGTTCATTTAGTTTGAGAGGTAGGAAACTAAGATGCTAAAGTTTATAAGCTGATAAGCTTATACAGCTTATTTCAAATAAGTGAAAGTTAAGATGAGAAAGTCGTTGATGCCATAACCATGCTTGAATTGGTGAAGCTTTAGCCAATGATACAGATTGGAGTTGAAGAAGTTGTTTCTTGATAGAGGATATTTTGTAGGGATCAGAGCCACGGATTACCAGTTATAGTAAATCGTTTCCCTGAAGTATCTCTCACAAAACAAGTAGATTTCTGAAAGCAAACATCAATTCAAGAATCAAAGAATTGACCAAAACCGAGAAAAGATTGTGATTGAGGCCTTCCGTTTTTTTTTTTTTTTTTTTTTTTACTTTTTTAGACGTAATAAACATGTTTGATCGTGAATTTTCCTTGACTCAGATTCATCCATAACCAAGAATTAGAGCAAATTGATCATTTCCAAAACGAAGAGGCCAGGAATTTCTCCACAAAAATTACCAAAGATTCGGATTGCCCGTAATGTGCTTTGTGCATCCAGAGTTAACAAAGCTGCAATGAGAATTAAGGACGGATTGAAACATTGACAAATTGAATCTAAGGTATTAGTTATCTTCAAGACAATTAGTAATCCTAGAGACAATGTCTTTAGTATTGACTGAATATTGTTTAAAACATCCTCTTTCTGATTTCAGGCCATCTCCATATCTTTTTTTTGTCCTAAGAGGCTTTTGTGTCAAGTATTTCGATGGACTTCTTCTTAGCTATCAAAATTTACATTCCTGATATGTATTCTCATAACAACTATAGTAACTCTTGGATTTTGAATAGTGTTGTCTGATGTCAACTGTTTTCTTATGGGGTGTTGCAACAAGATTTGTTCGCTTTTCTCTTGGGTTTACTAGCTATAATAGAGCACTATTTTGGGTTTCTTAGTTCTATCTTTCCTCGTCATTTAAGTACTATAAAAAAACAAGCTTCATGATTAGAATTTAACACATTTTTCACATTCAGCACAACAGCATTCACATTCGGAGTTCTGGAATTGACTATCATTACCCACAGTTACAGAATTTGTTTTTTAGAAATACTAGAATACTATGTTGGTCTTCTACTTCCTTCTTTTAAACATTCACTTTGACTATTGGTTTGTCACAGACATTATATTTATTCTTTGATTGCACTTTAGTTGTGGTCTTGCTAACACTGAGTAAGGGTGATTTACTCCTAAAGATTTAGGACTATGAGGACTTTGTAATTCCTAGAAGCATGAGGCAACTGCGGTTCTCTGTTTTGTGTTATGGTAGTGGCAATTCTATACATTCCTGGTTTAAGCACATTCGAGTGTATTTATGCTTGTTTTCTATTCTGAGGCAAATTCTGTTGAGTGACTTGTTTAAACAAACCATCGACACCATTAGTTTTGTTACCACTGTTTCATTTGAAAATTCTCATTTCATGAGGCATTTGAAAATGAGTCGGTTTTCCTAAAAAATGACTGGTTTTGGAATACGTTGAGCATTTGGGTTGCGTACAACAATGGTGTTTATCAAACTGAGTTTTCACAGACCTTTCCTCTTGCACATTTCTTAATAAGTTTATTTAATCAATGTAATTGGCTATGTTTTGTCTTGCATTTTGAGCTTTCAAATCCAGTATTTCATTATATTGTTTCAGTTCTTTTCGAAATACATTTGATCCGTTTTCTTTGCAAACTGAGTCTGTTTTTCATTTGTCTCTTTTACATTGTTGTTAAAGCAAGTTCAGATTAAATCGAGTGGATTCTTCATGTTTAGCAAAACTCTTTTAAAAGTTTATTATGAACTTCTTTGTTAACAGATTCAGTTTGTTTCGAAAGCTTTTGTGCAAGACATTCACATTCTTTGACTTTATGAAGATACAAGCATTGTAATTCAGCATAAGCATTTAAATCAGACAGAGAATGCAAATATGAACATATAACATCTTTAGACACACACTCTTCGAGAAGTAGATCATATATGTTTGAAAAATCAGCCTTTTCAGATTCAAGTTCGTCAACCTCTTTTTCAAGGGATTTAACGTACTCATAATCTTCATGCATTTCTGTTTTAAGTTCATGTTCAAAACGAAAACTATCATTTTGAGTTTTTATGGAAAGAGGCATTAATAAGGTTTTTATCAAAACTTCCATATCTTTAGCAGTTGGCACCCGAAAATAATCACTAGTATGTTTAAACCAAGCTTGATCAACAATTTCTCTAAATTGATTGATGTTAAATGTCATGTCGTTAAAAACTTGTCTACTTTTACTAATGGATTTCGAAACGGGTAGAAAGGCAACGTTTTTAGCAATGTTTGGTTTTGTTCTAACAAACGGTTTTCTCCACATTGTCTTCCTAACTTCTTTTGCGCGTTCCAACTGATAAAGATACTCCAGTGAGGGTGCTTTGAAAATTTCATAAAGACTATTCTGTTTTGTGTAATCATATGGTTTAACATAATCTTTATTCAATTTTGATCTACTCTCATTTGCAAGAGTCATGGTCTCTTCCCTATTGGGGCCAAATCTGTTTGCAAGATCAGAAGTATCATATGGGATCTCATACAAACAGGGCTTTTCAGATTGAGCTTTCTTGAGGTACCTTGGATTAGCAAAGGTTGGTCTACCATTATATGTCGAGCATTTGGGTGCTAACATATGAATGGTCTGAATTGACTGATTACGAGTATAAACAATTTCGTTCAAAAACTTTAACTGTTTGTCCATTTCAATCATCTTGTCAATATCTTTTTCTTCCTTAACCTTTAAATCCAAAATGACCTTACTTTTCTCTTTGAGTTGACCTTCAAATTGTGACTTTGTTAAAAGACTCTTTTTGACTAATTCATCGTGTTTTTGATTGAGAACTGAAATTTCATAGGCTTTAGTTTCTAAACCTTCTTTAATTTCAATGTCTTTTAAAGCTAATAGTCTTAGAGTTTCATTTAACTTTGTTTGAAGAATCTCATAATCAATCGTCCGGTCATTAAAGGCTTTGTACTTCTCAAACTCATTCTGTTTGTTCTGAAGTGCAATCAGACAACTATCCCGACAACTAATAGCCTCCCCCAGAGCACTATTGGTTTCATCAAGGTTAGTTTTGCACTTTTCCAATTCTTGAGTCAATGATGCGTTTGCTTTCTTTAATTGATTTAAAATCATTTTGTTTTCCTCCGTATCCAAAGTTAAATTAGCAAGCGCATCACGCTCATCAACACATTCTACAGCATTTTGATCAAGCTGATTATCATTAGTACATTTGATGAATCTGGAGTGACATTGCTATCATCCTTCTCCAAAACATATGTGTCGTTAATGGATTCAGGTTGCTCAGAATGTCGTCTTTCATTTGCAAACACATTACTTTCATCATGATTTTGTACCTGTTCCAATGTCTGACCAGTAGAACTGGATTCTTCAGGTGAGACCTCCTGAATCTTTGCCATGTTGTAGGATCGATATTCCTTAATGAAACACTGATATACTGTCAACTATGCGGAATCTAGTTGGCAGTACTTAAGAAGGATACTAGAGCAGGTGTATCTACAGAGGATGCAAATCAAAAATTTTCTAAGTCTCTACCTTCCCTGCTTGGTCACACAGTTTCCTTGATAATGAGACCAAACCAGGGTAGACAGTCCTAAGCTTGATGATTTGTACAATAATCTAAGAGTCCTTTGAAGTGATATAAAAGGCCTTCTGCAATCATCACTTCTAGCCCACAAAATGTAGCTTTTTGTCTCTGAGAACACCAGCAGTACTAATGAAGTTAGAACCGCTTATTGTGTAACCCAACCTTTCTGGTCAAAACACAAAAGTATGAAACAAACTTCAACATACTCAATTACTTCTAATCAATCAAGTCCCTCAACTGGATCATGAGACTTGGACCAGCTGGATGAATATGATCTTGAAGAAATGGATTTAAAGTGGCAGGTGGCCATGATCTCAATGAGAATGAAAAAGTTTTACAAGAAGACTGGTAGAATCTATACAATTTGATGCAAAAGAACCATGTAGTTTTTGATAAAAACCAAAGGTGGAATGCTACAATTGCACACAAAACAGGCATTTGCTAAGAGAGTGTAGAATCAAGGGAACTCAAGATAACAGGAGGAGAGATGCATGGAATTCTAGAAACAAGGATGGAGTAGAATTGTACAGAGAGGTTTCTTCTAAGGCATTGGGTGACAGTTGAAGGAGATTGTGTGGATTGTGGACAACTCATTCAGAAGATGAAGATTATGCTTTGATGCTTGCAACAGCTCAGACAACACAAAGAGGTAATTTCTTATACAAATAAGTTTAAAGAGTCTTATTGCTAATTTAAAAAAACTATATGAATGCTACAAAGAGAACAACTAAGTGATGCTATCATAAAGAAATAAAAGCATATTCTCAAGGTCTTACGAAAGTTGAAGCATAGTTAATTTAGCTCATCAACAAGGACAACTTGGTATGAACAAAAGATAAAGTTTATGAAAATAGATTAGATGATAAACAGATGTTCTCCACAAACATAAGAAATTATTAGCAGAAGCTCAAAAAGAAAAAGAAGATTTAAAAGCTAAAGTAGAAAAATGGCATAATTTTTCTAAGAATCTTGGTAAACTCCTAAATACCCAAATGAGTGCTAATGATAAGTTTTGGCTTGGGTATGGGATCACAGATATGATGGAAATTTTATGAGTTATGAAAATTGAAGTATTGCAGAGTGTATTTATGAATATAAGAGAGTGTGATAGAAAACCAACCATTGTATATTAGTTTGTTACAGCAAGGGAATGCAATGTTGTACTCCCACCCAGACGAATTACATGCCCTCAGGACCTGAAATTGAAGTAGATTACTCACAATTTACATATGGTCCAAAACAGACTCAACCTAGTGAATCTGAATCACAATCAAGTGAAATTGATACCTGTGAATCTAACATTAGTGCAGAACCCTCTGAATTAGTGTCTGAACCAGTGGTCAATGAATCTAATGTAGAATGTCAACCTAAGGTATGGTCTGATGCTCCTATCATTGAGGAGTATGAATCAGATAGTGAAGATGAGTGTGTGTCTATACCAACAAAACAACAAGAAACACCTAGTTTTGCTAACCAGCAAGTAAAAACTCCTAGGGAAAATGTTAAGAGTCAGTTCACACATAGTCAAAAATCTAAAGTTGACAAGAAAGATTTGGGGTATGGATTTGCTGTAAGAGCATGTTTTGTATGTGGTAGTCTTAATCATTTAATTAGAGATTGTGATTTCCATGAGAAGAGGATGGCAAGAAAAGCTGAGTTAAACAATGGTTGGAATAATGTGAAAAGAGTGAATAAACAAAACCAATTTGTTCCTTCAGCAGTACTAACTAGAACTGGTATAATTCCAGTTAATACTGCTAGAGCTAGCAGTACTAAAAATTTTAGTACTGCTAGGCAAAGTTTTAACAGACAGACAGTACCAACTAGTACTGCCATGAAAGTTAATACTGTTAAGCCCATTGTGAATAGAGTTAGACCAGCAAATGTTTATCACAAAACTCATTCACCATCTTCAAGACCTTTCAAAAAGACAACAGTACTTAGAACAGATTTTTCAAATCAAAAGCTTAATACTGCTAAGGTAAATGAAGTTAGTACTGTTGGGGGACAAAGGGAAACTGCTGTTAAGTCCTCAGCAGGTTGTAATTGGAGACCACAAAGAAACAACTGGCACAATTTCTCCAAATACAATAGTGGATCCAATCTGAGAAACTGTTCTACTTTCAAAGATCCACTAGGCAGACTCAAGCCCAAACAGGCTTGGGTCCCTAAGAGAGTCTAATCTCTTTTCTTTTAATGTGCAGGATTATCCACATAGAGCTCTAAAGAATAAAGGAAATATGATGTGTTGTAAAGTTTGTATAAAGAAACAGGTTAACCTTAAGTGATGCATTTCCAAAGATTTGATAGAGTT
>BQNB010005321.1:2675-52596 GCA_026074375.1 Tanacetum coccineum | reverse complement strand
GGGCAATCTATGCAAAGACCACCACTTTTCGAAAGTGATTGTTTTATATATTGGAAAAATAGATTTGAAACTTATGTGAAATCAAAATATTTAGATCTTTGGCATATTATCTTGAATGGTGATTTTCTACCGGTTGCTAGAAACAAAGAAACCCAAGTTTTAGAAATAGTTTCTTTTGAACAACAAGATGATGATCTTAAAAGAAAACTTGCTAAAAATAATGAAGCTAAATATGAAAGAATTTTTATGTGTAAAACGGCTAAAGATATTTGTCAATCATTGTTAATCACACATCAAGGTAATAGCCAAGTAAAGGGTAATAAAATTGATCTTCTTGTTCTACAATATGAACAATTTACTATCCTTGAAGAAGAATCTATTAATAGCGATTTTGCTAGATTTAACACTATTATTACTAGTCTTAAAGCTCTTGATGAAGGTTTTTCTAGCAAGAACTATGTTAGGAAGTTTCATAGGGCTCTACATCCTAAATGGAGAGCAAAGGTCATGGCGATTGAAGAATCGAAAGATTTGTCATCACTAGCTCTAGACGAGCTAATCGACAATCTAAAAGTACATGAAGTTGTCATGGAAAAGGATTCTGAAATTTATAGAGGCAAAAAGGAAAGAGTTAAGTCCATTGCCTTGAAAGCTAAGAAAGAGTCTAGTGATGATGAAACTTCGACATCCGGAAGTGATGACGAAGAATATGCTATGGCCGTAAGGAACTTTAAAAAGTTCTTTAGAAGAAAGGGTAAATTTGTTAGGCAACCAAGAGAAGAAAAGAAGTCATTCCGACAAAGGGATGAGAAGAAAGGAAAGAGTGATCGGAAATGCTTTAGATGCGGTGATCCAAATCATCTCATTGGCGATTGTCCAAAACCACCTCGCAACAAAGATCAAAAGGCCTTCATTGGAGGTTCTTGGAGCGATAGCGAAAATGACGCCGAGGACAAAACTAACGATGAAACTTGTCTCATGGCTCAATCGTCAAATGAGGTAACTCTTAACTCTTCTTATTATAGTGATAATGCTTCTTCTCTTGATAACGATAGTATGCAATTAGAATATGATAACTTGTGTGAAATTAGCTTAAAAATCATTAACAAGAATAAAGTTTTGAAAACTAAAAGAGATCTTTTAGAAAAAGAAATTTTAGAATTGAACGAGAAAATTAAGAAACTTGAGAGAAATAAAGAAATTGATATTACGTGTAAGTTGTGTCAAGAACTTAAGTTGGAAAATGCTAGACTTAAGGAAACTCAAGTTAAGTTTGTAAAATTTGATAAAAGCGCTAATTCACTAAGAGAAATGTTAAACAATCAAAAGTCATCTAGTTGTAAAATAGGTCTAGGATTCGATAGTAGTAAAGCGTCAACAAGCTGAACCAAACCCATAAACTTTGTTAGGTCGTCTGCTGGAATTGCACCAGACGGAGCCACCATAAAGGTGCACGGATCCATCATACCTGGATCCATGGATCCATCAAGCAGTGAAAAAGTGACAGAACACGTTTTTAGCCCACCTATTTCTTCGAGATCGATTGTCATTACTAGAAAGAAACTAATACATAAAAAGATTGAAGATTCAAAGAGATCGTCTTTAAAACCATCACTTAAAAGCGGTTTGGGTTACATCAAAACCGAATCTAGGGCGAAAACGCCTCAACCTAGAAGAAATAATTTTTCACAACCTACACCTAACACACCTCAACGTAGAAGAAACTCTAGAGAACCAATTCACCAAAACTTCTATCCGATGAATTGGAATAACAACCAAACTTAAGGTTTTGTACACATGGGAAATTGTATCCCATTTCAATATCCCAATCAATTGCAACAATTGCAAGGGATGTACAACACTAACATTTTCAGACCCATGAAATATTGGGGACCAAATGCTTGAATTTATTTTTGTTGAAATAGGTATTCTTAAGAACGTGTTTGGAGCCGGACGAAAGGATTAAAGATAGCGGTTGCTCCAAACATATGACCGGTAACAAAAGTCTACACTCTACCTACAAAGCATACAACAGAGGTAATGTTGCCTTTGGAAGTAACTTAAAAGGAAAGATCATAGGCAAATGTACGATCTCTAACGACTCTCTTACTATATCTAATGTAGAACACGTAGACAACTTAGCGTTTAATTTACTTAGTGTCTGTCAAATTTGTGACAATAAGTGTAGAGTCTTATTTACGGAAGAAGGTAGTGAAATAATTAAAGATGGTAAAATCATTGGAAACGGGATTAGAAAAAATGGTTTATACGTAATGAAATTAGGAAATAAGTCTCAAGATAAATTATGTCTCGTCACGGTAGTGGATAACTCTACCTTATGGCATAGAAGACTTAGTCACGCAAATATGCGTTTAATTTGATCTTTGTCATCCAGAGAATTAGTTAGAAAGTTACCTAAGCTAAACTATGATAAACATTTTTGTGATACTTACAAAATTGGGAAGCAATCTCATGCGAGTCATAAAGCTAAAAATATGATTTTCACTAAAAGATGTCTAGAATTATTACATATGGATTTATTTGGTCCGTCGACAATTAAAAGCTATAGAGGTAATTTATACACTTTAGTAGTAGTAGATGATTATTCTAGATATACATGGACTAAATTTCTAAAAACCAAAAATGAAGCATTTGATAAATTTGAAATATTAAGTAGGAAAATTCAAAACCAACTAGGTACTTCTATAGTAGCTATTAGAATACATCATGGTCGGGAATTTGACAATGAAGTACAATTAGGAGCTTATTGAGATGCACAAGGCATTACTCATAATTTCTCAGCTCCACGTACTCCACAATCAAATGAGGTAGTAGAAATAAAGAATAGAACTCTACAAGAGATGTCTAGGACTATCATAAACGAACAATCCATTACACAAAAGTTTTGGTGTAATGCCGTTGATACGTCAACTTAAATTCTTAATACCAATACTAGGAAAAACCCCATATGAAATATTTAGAGGTAGGAAACCCTCTTTAGAATATTTTAAAGTATTTAGTAGCAAGTGCTTCATCTTAAATACTAAAGACTATCTAACCAAGTTTGACCCAAAGTCATACGAATGTGTTTTTCTAGGATATTCTTAAAATATTAAAACATATATAGTTTTAAATAAACATATAATAAAAGTCGAAGAATCACTTAACGTGAAATTCGATGAAAGTCCTCCTCCTACCAAATTATCACCATTGGTTTATGATGATGTTGGTGAAGAAGTAGCTATAGAAAATAATACTAAAGTAGTACATAATAGTAATGAAGAAGATGAGTCGATAGAAGTTGATGAAGTAGTTAACATTAAGGAGTCCAAGAATCATCCATTAGAACAAGTCATAGGTAATCTTATTTAAATTACATTAAGATCACAAGCCTAAAATCATAGTAATTTCTTTTGTTTTATTTCTATCATAGAACCCAAAAATGTAAATGAAGCATTAGGAGATGAAATTTGGGTTATAGCTATGCAAGAAGAATTAAATCAATTTGTAGCTAATGATGTTTGGGATTTAGTTCCTCTACCCATGATTCAAATGTCATAGGAACAAAATGGGTCTTTAAAAATAAATTAGACGAAAACAGTATAGTATCTCGGAATAAGGCTAGATTAGAGGCACAAGGATATAATCAACAAGAAGGTATATATTATGATGAAACATACGCTCTGGTAGCTAGGTTAGAGTCTATTAGAATACTTCTTGCTATTGCTTAAGCAAATGACTTCAAATTATACCAAATGGACGTAAAAAGTGCTTTTCTAAATGGTTTTATAAACGAAGAGGTTTGCGTTGCTCAACCTCTGGGTTTTATTTATTTTGAAAATCCTAATTATGTGTATAAACTCAAAAAGGCTTTGTATGGTCTTAAGCAAGCGCCTAAGGCTTGGTATAATAGACTAAAATCATTTTTACTAAAACACGAGTATTCAATGGGAATGGTTGATAATACTCTTTTCGTAAAGAAATTTAAATCACATCTTATCATTGTTTAAATATACGTCGTTGACATTATATTTGGATCCATGTGTCAAAACTTGTGTGATGATTTTGAAAAAATCATGCACAATGAGTTTGAAATAAGTATGATGGGGGAGTTGAACTTCTTCTTGGGTCTTCAAATAATACAAATAGAAGATGGGATATTTTTCAATCAATCCAAGTACATCAAGGAGATGTTAAAGAAGTTCGGGTTGGAAGACTCCAAACCAACCAAGACGCCGATGTCAACGAAGATCAAGCTCACTAAGGACGATGAAGCCGACTCAGTGGATAGCTCTAAATATCGAGGTATGATTGGTAGTTTACTTTATTTAACCGCAAGTAGGCTCGATATTATGTTTAGTGTTTGCTTATGTGCTCATTTCTAAGAAAATCCCAAGACTACGCACTTACAAGCCGTTAAGCGTATATTTAGGTATATTAAGGGAACTATCCACTTAGGATTATGGTATCCGAAAGGATCCAAAATAGAAACTATAGTTTATGCCGACTCTGACCACGTGGGTGACTACGTTGATCGAAAAAGCACTAGCGACATTTGTATGTTCATGGGATGTTGTTTAACATCTTGGTTCGTTATGAAACAAGCGGCCCTTGCTATCTCTACGACCAAATCCGAATACATCTCCACCGAAAAGGCGTGTCAACAAGCACTATGGATGAAACAAGCTCTCATCGACTACGACATATGCCTTGACGATGTTTCAATTATGCGACAACAAAGGCGTAATCGACTTAAGCAGAAACCCCGTACAACACTCTAGAACGAAACATATAAAAATACGTCATCACTTTCTTCGCGACAACATCCAAAAGGGCAACATTTCTATCGAGAAAGTTGCATTTGAAGATAACATAGCCGACATATTAACTAAACCCTTAAAACATGAAGTATTTAATTATTTTAGATTAGGATTAGGAATGATGGAACTTATCATGGATAGTAATCCTCCATCCCCTCAATAATAGTCGTAAGCGGAAATCTAATGAAGTAATTAATCATTATTCAAAAGATATTAATTCTCATTACATGTTCCAATTACAAACTTCCAATCATAAACATAATCGAGATTAGAGTTTTACTCGATGAAGAAAATATCAATAAAATGACCATAGATATTTTAAAATTTTACATGTATGGTCAATACATGAAAGTACGAAATCTATTGAAAAGGACAAAAAGAGCAATCATCGAATTACAATTCACACTTGTGTTGACAATGTTTTGTTGAATCTAAATGTTCATAATTATTGTGTTATTAGAAATGATCAAATATATGCTAAAAGTTAACACACTTCTAGTAGGATCGACTACGTTGAAATTCCATCAGGAAATTCATGACAAGTTGCACAATTCATCCAAAACTTGGACGTTGACTCCGAAAATTGAATCACACACCCCTAATAATATAAATATCACACTCCAATTGCCAAAAACATAACACCATGATCACATCCGAACAAACACGTATAAAATATATAATATATAAATACGTACTAATAAGGAGGATAATCAATAATAGTATAGTGAGTATTTTCCGTCGGGTTCTAGAAGATCGCTTTTAACCAAAGCAATTATCAAAAACCTCCCGGGTCGTTTCCTCGGTGAGAAGTGAATGATGGAAATATACGTTCAATGTTGTAAATCGGCTTGATAATCACATAAGTTTGTTTGGTTTTCTAAATCTACTAAAAGGAAAAGCATATAAAAGGGAAACTAAACTTTAAAAAAAAAACTAAACTAATATTAATTTTAAGATTAAAAACTACAAGATTATACTAAAATTGATCTAAAGGATATAAATGACGAAAATGCTTGCTAAGTGACGTGAAATGTTCATTAAGTGCGGGTTTAGGTTTAACGAATTAAAATCCTTCGAAAACAAATTTTCAAAAAAAAAATTGACAAGTAGAAGTAAAGTGCTTTTTTAAAATGAAATGACAAGTATTTAAATTGCATTAAAAGAAAATGACGTAAGTAAATATGGAAAAGTCTAATGACTATAATTTTTTAAACTTTATTTGGATAATTTTTGTTCATCCGTTAGTAGTTAATTTAATCGTTAAGTGTTTAATTGTCGTTAGATTTTAATTGTGCCTTTAATTCTAGTCTAGCTTGCCTTTATGTGCTTTCCTTTTGCGTTATTAGTTTTAGAATCCAAAATCCAATCTTTAAATGATAATCAAGCTCGATTCGCGACATGAACGTAAATTTCCATTCACCTCTCACCGAGGAGAACGATACCCGTGTTGATTACTTATTATTTTTTCCTAAGAATAATTTGTATGATACTTTGCTTATGTATATGTATTTAATATATATATATATATATATATATATATATATATATATATATATATATATATATATATATATATATATTATATTGAGGGGTTTTTTTGAACGAATACCTAACTCCCTATTCCCGACACAAAAATTTGACCAAAATATAATTTTTTATTCAAACGCATACCGTAAGACCTTCTGTCCACTATTTTATTAAACTAAAAAAAATCTATTAAAACTCGACACTTGAAAGTATTTTTAAATAAAAGTAGAGTTAATTACCTTCGAAACGGCGGGTGGCACGACTTCTAACTCCTTACGGTTTAAGAGATGATTTTTCAAAAGATTGAACCAAAAACTAAGAAAATTCGCTCCATTTGTAACTCTGACAGACATATGGTCATATGCAAAAATACCATATGGCCTAGAAAAATAAGCACTCAAAAATAAGCTAAAATAAGCTCACTCGAAAAGCTCTAAATCAAAAACAATATAAAATAAGCTAGTCTAAATAAGCTATTAAAGAAGCTTATTAGAATATAAGCTTAAGAGATCGGATCCAAAAATAAGCTATAAGCATGAGCTTATTTGGAAATAAGCAAAAGAAAATGAGTAGAAAATAAGCATGAGAAATAAGCAATAAAAATAAAAACATTAACAAAACAAACCTTTAATAAAAAGCATCTTCATTAATAAGCTCAAAGAGTTGATTACAATAAGCAAATAATAAGCTTAAAAAGCTTATACAATAAGCTAAAACTAAATATTATACTACTCCTAAAAACTAACATACACTACTATTTTGAAAATAATAAATCTAACCAAAATCTCCCACCAAATGAAACAGCTGCGTGTTGTATTTATAGCCCAAAGTGGGTGAGGGCAATTTCGTCCTTTCAAGCCTCCATCCAATTATATTGCTGGATCTAGGGGTATTTTGGTCATTTTGCACTCCACCAACCGCCTCATTATTGCACACGCCTACCTCGTACTGACTGCTACAGTACCTCGGACTGACACACGCTAGTGCCACGTGTCACACGCTGATTGGTCCAGCCGCCACCTGAACAGTACCTCGTACTGACGTGTACTGCCACCTCGTACCTCGTACCTGCCACCTCTGCATACAATGATTAGAAGCGCCACGTGTCACCACCTGAGTGGTGCCACGTGGCATTTTTACTGTTCCGTCACCGTCGGTCAACCTCCGGTCAACCGCCGCCGGACCACCGGTCAACGGTGGTCAACGGCGGCAGTCAACGGTGGTCAACGACGGTCAACGCCGCCGGACCACCGCCGGTCAACGGCGGCGGTCAACGACGGTCAACGGTGGCGGACCACCGTTGACCACCGCCGGACCACCGGTCAACGGTGGTTGACGGTAAGTCAACTGGTGGGCCGGGTCGGATCGGAAGTGGGCTGGTATTGGGCCGGGTATTGGGCCAAGTCGGGTCGAGTCACGGGCCTGGATCGGGTCTGGATCGGGTCCGGGTCGGGTCTGGATCGGGTCCGGGTCGACACGTGGCATCACCAGAGTGGGCCACGTGTCACAATATGGAAAATCCTCACCCCAGGCAAGCCCGGGGTTCGAACTCTCGACCTCTCGAAGAGAGGCTATGCGCACTTCCGCTGTGCCAAGCATAGCCTCATGTATATATATGCAAAAAATAATATATAAGCCCCTTTTTACTTGGTTTGGTCATTTATAACTAAAGGTTCAAACAGGGACGAAAAAGGTTCAAAATAAAAAGGTTTAAATATAAAAGGCCGGTACCGTTGGACTCGTTTTTTCGTGCTCTTTCCAATGGTGTGATCGAGGAATATTCACGACTTCGTTTGGACCTCGATAAATGTGAAAACGTCGTCGAAAGTCACCCGAAAATTACCGTTTTTGCTTCGTTTTCAATCCTTTTTACCTGTAAGACATAAAAACACAATACAAACATATTTGCAACATAATTATCTATATTTTAGTGTTTTTAGCCCTTTTGTAGTGTTTTACAGGGTACAAAATATGTATATTTTAGCCAATATCAAATTCCCCCACACTAAACCATTGCTGGTCCCTCACGCAATGTAAAAACAATACCCGAAAATAAATAACTTTATCCCCTTTTAACTTATGACCCCCTCACAATCAAACAAGAACAGAAAAGGTCTATCAAAAGGTTCAAAAATCATCTAATTCGCAAGCACCCCCGTTTTAACCACTTATTAAATAATAATAACTAAGATAATAATTTTTATAAAATTTATTTTTAAAAAACTTAAGAATAGGAGTTCGTCATCCTTGATTTTTCACAATCCTCAAACTAAGCTTAAAACGAAATCACTGCTAAGTACAAGTATAGATGCTAACACTACTCATATTTGCAACTTGTAAACTTTTCACTCTCGATAATTATTATTTATTAGGTGAATGTGCTATTTTGAATTTCAACCATGGATCAACATTTATGCAAAAACTATGCTTCACGTTCCATCCGAGAAGATTGATTTTGAAGGCAAGATCATCCCATGTAGCGATTTTCGTCTCGGCACATCCCAACCTCATCGGCTAAGTGACCGGGCTTTTGACACCTCACGGAGACTAGTATCGAGACTCACGGACCTTCGGTTTCAAAATCTCTAAGGTTTCCCGTTTACACATATCTTATTTGAAAAATTACAATCATAAAACGAATTAGTCTTAGTCCAAAAGCATACTTAAATTTAATAAAAATAAATTTCCACTTACTAAGCAACATAAACTATTAAACCTCGCTCCTTTAGAAGGATACAACATCGGCCACGCCTCCGACACGATGTAGCAAACATATTTCGACCTTGGATTATTATCATTATTATTTTTTCAATTTTTTTTTTGCTATAATCATAATATATCACCGGTGCCTTTTATCTCGAAGCCACATCGATAGCGAGTCGACAAAAGGTTATTCTACTTATTATGACACCGACCCTCACCTTATATGAAGACTTCAACATCGGCCACGCCTCCGACAAGATGAAGTAATCTGGCGAAGATATTTATTCTACTTATTAATTATTTATTTATTTATTTGCAACATTAATCGAAGTGAAATTACATTTTTAGAAAATTTTAATATAAATTTTGAACTAAGACTAAATTTATTGATATCGACTACATTCTTTATTCAAAAATAGTTGATTTAAGTCTAATTTTCAAAGATAGCACGTATTATTAGTCAAATTAGAAGCTTACGGGAGGAAAAGCGACAAATTACATACATGAGCTCTTAAGATTTCCAAATAATCCTTGTTTAGCATCCAACTTCTAATTAACATTATCATTTTTCGTTCTTTGCAAAATTTTAAAGTTAAGCAAACGCTAAGTCTAAAAAGCTAAGGGGAAAGCTAGAGTTTTAAACTCGGTCAGATCAAAAGCTACCTAATTCTACGGGCCTACTTATTACTATATATTTATATTTTAATCATTTTTTTAAAAATAAAAAATAAAAAAATTAAAATTTTGGTCCAAACGGGGTTGCGCGGGACACAGCAAGGCACAGGTATAATCACATTTCGATAGAAATCCCCCCCACACTTAGAATGGAACATTGGCCTCAATGTTCAAAAATATCGGGTTTTACCCCCACACTTTGGAACAAAAAAGGCAAATGCAAAAAATCCAAGTGTAAAAAGGGAAACACAATAATATTCATGATCAGGATTAAGGATTCCAAAATAAGCAAAGATCGAAGACCGGACGATTGGAGGATTGAAAACAAGCACGGGTCTTCATGATCTTAAGGAATCATGTAAAAACGATACCACAAACCATAGAAAGAAGCATGCCCCCACACTTAGGCTATAAAATCACACGCTTATTTATTAAGAAAATAAAATAGAAAGAAGAAAAGACACGGGTTGCCTCCCGAGAAGCGCTTATTTTTGTTAACCGAGTCTTGAGCCTGACTCGATCCCCCACACTTGAGCTTGGTCAAGGAGGATAGAAATGGAGATACGGGACATCCAAGTGAGGAATGTCCCCTCCAGAAATCATCATCGGGCTTTCAGAAAAATCAAAAGTGATTTTGGCCCGATGAGATAAGAAAGGAGAAGAGAAAATACCAGGTTTGAACACTTTGTCCTCGTTTTCGGATGAAAACGGGAGCAAAAGGTCAAACACTGGACAAAGGGTGGGTTGGGTGGGCAAAAGATTAGGCATAAGAACATCGTGTTCAGAATTGTCACCCACCACTTTGTTTATGAAATCACCCGCATCGGGCTCAAAATTAAAGCAAATCTCAACATCCGGTGGTTTCGGAGGAGGACGGGGAAGAGATAGATCATCAAAATGATCAAGAGAAAATGACACATTTTCGGGAAGGGGAAGGGAGTCATTGCTAAACAATTCTTCAAGAAAACGAATATCCCCTTCCGAGTCATAGCCGTCGATCTCAATGCCCGGTGGCATCGAGTCATCGGAAGCAAGAAATAAGTCGATCTCCTCCATAAGAGAGTCACTATCCTCAACGGGGATAGGAGGTGGAGAGAGAGACTCGACAATCGTATCAGCAATTTCAGAATTACGTTCTTCCGGCGGTCGTGGAGATGAATTATCATACGACAAATTCTCAGCAAGACGAATTTCTTCCTCAGGTTCCGAGTCGGTATCAACAACTCCCGGTGGAATTGGATCGGCAGGATCGAGTTCACCGGAGAACTCCTCGAGAAGACAATCAAACTTAGAAGAAGAATCAATTAAAGTATCATGGTTAAGCAAAGATTCGATAAGATAAGACTCGGCATTAAAACAATGTGGATCTATCTTAGTAGAAATGATTTCTTCATCAAAAAGAGGGTTCGAATAAATTTTGAAATTTTCTTTCGGAACGTCCTCATCAGAAAGTGACTCGTCATCACTAGAGGTGAAATCGTCTTTTGAATCAAAGAGAGGATTCGAGAAAGTTGCAAAAGTCGGAGAAGATTCATCACCAACGGGCACATCACACTCACTTTCACCATCGGATAAATCCGCGGACTCACTTGGGGTAGGGACAAGGTCATCAACACTAGACTTGATTGTGTTAGCTGATTCCGTTACCGGAATAGTGTCGAGATGCTCGTCCTCCATTATGAGAGAGTCCGGAATGGGTAAGTCGGGTGTGATTGCGGAAGGCCTAATCATATAACATTCCCTTATTTTATTATTTTCATCATAAATGGAAGGCATCCAAAGTTGTTGAACTTTTAAATCAAACCGTTTTTGATAATCATCATCACAATCACCGTCGGAAATAACGTCGGACTCACTTGGGATTGGAATAGGATCTTTAACACTAGATTCAAGTGAACCTTTTTGTGTGTCAAGATGCTTATCCCCCATTTTTAGAGAGTTAACGGTTTTCACGGTTGAAAAAGGAATACGTTTGGTAGAAATTGTGAAATTTCTTAAAGTCGGATCAATTCGAAATTTCCTTGAACGAGTAGAAGCTTGAGGAATAGATTTTTCTTTGATATTTAAGCATTCTTGAATTTTATTTTTAGCTTCTAACTCTGCGGCCTCCTTTTCTTTGGCAATTCGTTTCTCTTCTTCTTGCCTCGCGGCTTCCTCAAAAATTCGTTTTTCCTCTTGTAGTTTAATCATTTCTCGCAACATTTGGTATTTGTGGAAAATTATAAAGTCTTGATCAAACACGGTCCGGATTGAGATAAACAAAACTGAGGTGGAAAAACGTAACGCATAATGGACGCATAGATTCCACAAAACTCGCAAGAATATGTCTCCTATTGGTGTTGTGGAGGTTGGTTGAAGAAGTTCGGTGTTTCATTATAAGAATAAGGATTTGGGTTATTGATATGTGTGAAAACACATATCCGTTTTATATCAAAAATGGCCCTAAAAAGACAAAATTATGCTTCAAAATGCTATTAATAATGCTTTTTTTGTCTTTATGATTTAGTTATATACGGATTAAGTCAAAAAATCACAAGAAAATGGTGAAAAACCTGGACGTAACACTAACATGAGACTGAAAAGCGTGTACACGAGCTGAGGATTTAATAGCAATAAAACTCTGTCAATTACTTGTACAACATTATTGTCAAATTCCCCACAAGAAACAAAACCCATCAAAATTTCCCTCACATAAGCCCCTAAAGTTAAACGCTAATTTTGCAAAATGAACCCTAAACCCTAACACCTTTAGTCTTTTTATTATAAAGACTAACCGATCGTTAACTAATATAACTAAACCCAAACCAAGCCCTTTATTCTAAAACTCGGTCCCATCAACAACCCGAGTCAAAGAAAAGTCAAACGCACCCTTATAAGGTAAACAAAATGGGCGAGAAATTTCATTTCTACTGTTCATCATCTTCAAGGTTTAACCCCGCATCAAAATCAAGGGGTAAATGCAAATTGACAATTGTGTCAAGCAATTTCAAGTGATAAGGCAGCACCAGGCAGAGTATAATCATCACACAAGTGGCTCCTTATTGGTCAATACCCCGACAAGATTGGACACCGGACATGGGGAGAAAACACATTAAGGATCAAATTTGTACACTAAAATGTGTACAAAAAAGCACAAGAGGGTCACATCACGGATTGCCACGCTGGCAATCCGTGTGCTCATATTTCTGATCCAACGGTGATTACTTGAAAGCTAATGATTGGAAGATATCAAGGGTGTGGATTCAGGGAGGGCTGAAGCAAACTCATGGGGGGGGGGGGGCCTAGAAGCTTCACTAGAGGACTATAAATAAAGGGCAAGCCTCACACACATATCATCTTCTCTTTTATCTGAATTTAGGAGTAATTTTTAGAATAGTCTTTGATATGTAATTTTCTTTCAAACTGAATGTAATTTCCTTTTAATGTTGTAAATCAGAAGTTTATTTTCATAAAAGTTAAGTTTCCTTATCAAGTTCTTTAATCTTTCAAACCTTATCTTAATTAAAAATTTATTTAAATAAAAATCAGTTAATAACCAATGCAAAATAGATTTGTGTAGCTGATAATGGAAGATGACTTACCTGGAATAGCTCATAAGGACATAACTAGCTTATCATTAGATAAGCTAGATGCATTTGATAAGCTCTTGGAGCCTATAAGCCTTTGTTAACTAAGGGCAATCTGTTCATTTCATATCTCTTTTACTCTAATATTCTAGCTTAAATCTGCTTATTTGCTATTTATCTGCTTATTACTTGTTTATTAGATCTTATTTCCAACTCTTTGTGCTATTTGATCATGTTTTGTCATCTGTTTTTTTAGCTTAATTAAAGTAGATCTTAGTTTTTTAACTTTTGTCTAAAAATCATAAAAATCCAAAATATATTAGCATAGCTCTTAGATCTTTGCTTAATGCTTATTTACTTGATCTTATTAGTTCATTAGACTTGTTAAAAGCTAATTGTTATCTGGTATTCAAAGTTTTTGATATAAAAAAAAATTTTAAAAAAAAAACAAAAAAAAAAGATAGAAATTAATTGCAAGCTTAAATGGATTTTAAGGGAGTGTTTGGAACTAGCAGTACTAACTTTAAGTTAGTACTGTTAGTGTCCTTGTGGTAAAATTGTTGGATTTAATCTCTTAAAGTTATTTGTTTGTGTAGGTTTTATAAGTTCAGGTTAGATTAATCAAAGTTTTTCATAGGTTAATAACTATTTCATTTCATAAAAACTCTTAAAAAGACGCAAAATACAATTTTCCGCTATAGGTTTATTGATATTGCTTATTGGTGAGTCTAAATTGGCTTAGTAGTGGTTCATTTTAGCTTATTAATAATCTGTATTAAATTCCAATCATAGGGTTCATTTTCATAAGCTGTTTTAGTTTTTATAAAAATAAGGAGTGATTGTTTTTTTAGTTAGTTTTGACCGATCAAAAATTCAAGGTAAGTTTTGTTTTTACACTTGGTCATTTGGATTTCATAATTGATTAAGTTTTGTTAAAGTTTGATAGGTTAGTTTGTGTTTAAAATCATTTTGAAGTGCAATTTGTTAAATTTTGCACCAGGGGAGATTATATCCTAAAGATAGATAGATAAAAATTGTGATGCCGAAGTCTTTTCTAAGCTTGGATTTTGTTTGTTAAGTGTTCATTCACACTCATTTGGAGTGTCCATTGCAAGTTTGACCCATAAGGTCACCTGCAATTTGGGTTTCACCCATTTACCTAGTGCATCAGATAGGTAAACTTGCAGTCATACTGCAGTCTCTCTTTGATCTCATTTAGATTAGCTTTAGTAGGTTTTATTAGTTAAAATTAAGTAGGTTTGAAGTTTACATATAGGTAAAGTTAGATTAAAACTTGCTTTTCATATTCTAGCTTATTATATAGGGTAAAATAGCTTTTAAAGTTCATTAAAATTTTGAAAAAAGCCAAAAACAATAGTAAGTAAGATTTAGCTTCTAGTTTTAGATTTTAGCTTATAAATTAGTTTATTTATTAATGCAGATTATAGTCGCTTATACAGTAGTCATGCTGTTAAGTTTTCAAAAGCCTAGCTTCTGAAATAGCTTATTGTGCTTTCTAGCTTAATTGATTTTTGAGCTTTTAGAGTAATTTCTTGAGTTTGGTATTTAGACCATTAGATTCCGTTAGCTTTTTAGTATATGATAAGAAATTAGCTTATTAGACTTAGCTTCTAGACATTACAAGCTTTCAGAAACAGCTTTTGGTTTTGAATTTAGTGCTTATTTGAGATCTTTGTGCCTCTTTGAGTGAAACTTAGCTTTTTAGCTTTCAAAAGCTAACTTTCTGTAACAGCCTACTTCTCAAGCTGTTTGAGAGCTTATTTCTTAGTTTGAGCTTATAGTGTCTTTATTAAAGTTGCTTAAAAAAGTGTAATCTACAACTTTTGTTCTTTGAGTTTTCAAAAATAAAAAAATATATATAAAAAAGGGTGTTAATGGGACTTGAACCCGTGACCTCTAACACACAACACACACACCCTAACACTTTGCTACATTAGCTCATCCGTTTAGGATTCCTTTCATTAAATTGTTAAGCACACTTTTGGGCCTTAAGCCATATAATAAGCCGTATCCTGTTTAGCTTATTCCCCAGCTTATTAGATAAGCTGAGGCCTTGTTTTCATTTTTCCTTTAATCTTTGATACTTTTAGGATTTTCCCTGAATTTTTGGTATTTTTCTCTTTATTTGTTAATTTTTAATAATTTTTCTTAGATTTAAATTTTCGAAAATCATTAAAAAATACAAAAATAACTTTTAAAAATACAAAAAAATAGTTTTTAGTATTAGAATAAATACTTTTAGTTTTACATTTATTAAAATCATTTTTACACTTTTTAGATTTTTATTTTCATTTTTAACTTTTTAAATTTAGTTTTAAAAATAGGATTTTATTATAAAAAGTAGTTAAAAATAGTTTTCTGAGTTTTTATAGTATTTTAGACTTTTCTAAGTTTAAAAATCATTTTTTAGAATTTTTAGGATTTAATTTGCTATTTTCTAGGATTTTAATAGATTTAATTAGCTTTTAATTCATAAAAAATACAAAAATAATCAATAATAATAATAATAATAATAATTTTCTTTTTCTAAAATTTTCTTTTGCCTTAATTTAGGTTTAGAAATTTTATTTGCATCCATAGGAGTTAAATTAGTATAATTGCTTATTAGTCGCGTTTTCTTCGTTCCCGTTAATTGCTTTTGGGCATTAATTGCTTTTGCTTGCTTATTTTATGTGTTTGTTTTTAATTTAGTAGCTATAGACTAATCAAATTCATCCTTTTGCCATTCAAATCAATGTCCCAACAAGAACGTGGTTTGCAATTTCATAAATCGTGGTGAAACGTGACGCGGCCGGGAAATCATACTTCCCGTTTAATATACTATTATATTATATAAATTAATAATTTGTTGAAGATGTTACCAGTGACTTTGTCCCTCAAGGGTAATTTGGTAATTTTCCATCATCATATATTATATTTTATATTTTACGTGTACAGAATTGCTATATCAATTTTTAGCGCCGCTGCCGACGATTTGTGATTAAGATTCTCTCGTTTGAAGTTTGTTGATCGTGATTTGAAGACCCTTTCATTTTTGAAAGTTTTTTTTTGTTAAAAAAAATATATAAAATATAAAAAGTAAAAAATATTTTTCTTTTCTTTTAGTATAATTATCATATAAAAAAAATTAAAATTATATAAAATATAAAAATTATCCTTAATAAAAAAATAAAATAAACAAAGTTGGTAAAAGAACACCAACAAATAATACATTCAAAGATTTAAAAACTTGCCATTTAAGTTGTCTATCTCGTTATCCGTTAATTTAGTTTGTTTAAAAAAATAATAAAAAAATATATTTTTTTTAATTTTCTTTTTCTACTTTGTGCATGCGCACTCGTTCTCAAACCCGCAACCGTAACCATCAACAACAAGCCCAACCGGCTGTTGTAGACAAATTTCATTTAGAAGAACCTTTTGTTAATCCTCCCCTAGTTCCGATGGCCGATAACCGGACTATGGCACAATTGCTCCAAGCACCCACCGAGGGGTACGAGGATGCAATTGTAATTCCTGAAATCAATGCTAATTTTGAGTTAAAGCATGGTTTGATCAATCTTGTTCAAAACAAGCAGTTTTTCGGACATGATAAAGAGGATCCACATGCTCACATCCGTTATTTCAATAAGACACCTCAACGCTTGAATTTTCCGGGCATCCCGAGCACGCCAATTAAGCTTATGCTTTTTCCATTTTCTCTTGAAGGTTCATCTGATTAGGCTATAAAAAGAACCTCGCTCGATCCAATTTTGACATGGATGATCTTGTTTCCAAAATCATTAATCAGATTCTTCCTCCTTCAAAAACGACAAATCTTCGAAACGAAATCACGAGATTTCAACAAAGATTTGACGAATCGTTTTACGAGGCTTGGGATCGATTTAATGATCTTCTTGAGCATGCCCACATCATGGATTTTCAGAACTACATCAACTAAATACGTTCTACAATGCTTTGAATGCTAATGATCAAGATTCATTGAATTCTGCTGCAGGTGGAAACTTTTTGGATAAGATGCCTCGTGAATGCTTGAGAATTATCGAGAGTAAATCCAAGGTTCGTAATTCACGAAACAAAGCAGTCATTGCTAAAGTGAGTTCAAATTCATCTACCCCCGGAATTTACCAGATGTTTTGCTCTTACAACCCAAAGTTTTTAAATTAAGGAATATGATGAAGACAATGCTTATCGACAAACAAAAGCTCCTCCCCCAGTAAAAGCGGTGAGCATTAGTTGTGTAACTTGTGGAGGTGCTCATTCTTATAGAAATTGTCCAACCACCGATGGCAACATGTATCGAGACAACATTCAAGGTACGTTCAACAGTTGCTGGTAGGCCAATTTTAATCAAGGCAATACAAATTCTAGACCTCCGATGGTTGCAAACCAAATCCGACCTCCTGGTTTTCCTCCGATTCAAAACAATCAAAACGCGGTTCAATCAGATCAAGGAAATATTTTAAACCAAAAAATCGAGAACCAATTTTCAATCAAAACCGAGGAATAACTTCTACCAATGACAAGTTTACACCTCACCGACTAGTCTCTACCACTCAGATTTCTCTGCCAAGCTCAACCTATCAAGCCTTTCTTAGCGTCAACAAACAGTTTGTTTCAAACTGATTTTCTTGATAAATTTATGTAACTCCTAAATTGGGTCGCAGCGGCAATATAGGGTTCCGGGCGTGTTACTATTCAAGACTAAATAGCATCACTGATATAACTAGAAGAACGACACAAAGCCAATTAAAATGACATTTATGATCTAATTTAGAAACATCTTATATACAAAAGCATATAGCTTCACTTTTCTCTTGTATGAATATTACAAACAGTGAACAATACATTTCCCAAAATATATCAGCACCTAAATCTTTAAGCGTTGCAATCCAAAATAACTACCCAATGCATCCCTGGCATCCCATGCCTATTGATCTCCTGAAAACATTGCTTAAAAACGTCAACAATAATGTTGGTGAATTCATAGGTTTGATAAATCAAAATATGCAGGACCGCAAGACTTTTTAGTGATAATGCAACACATGCAGATCTCACAAAACTAGATTACATTTACACTAAGCTCATGACACTGAAGCTCGACGATCTTTCTTGCAATTAAACTATATATTGCAATTTCTGCCCGAATAGATGTTCAACCCGAAAACATCCCCAAATTCGACATGCTATAACGTTCGTTCTCGGTGATAGCTAGTCACCCGAACGGGGAGGTCGTTTCCCGAATAGATCTATTAAATAACATTCGCGCTCACATAATGTAATTCCCAACTACATCTATGCAATTGACAGTTCATGATAATGGGCTTAACTTGGGTTATCGCTACTTAGGCAACAATAATCACAATACTTGCGTCCAATTTATAAAACAAAGCATGTTTCCACCCCATAATTATAAATCATTGAAATCGTAAAAATGTGGGGCTATGAACTCACCTTGAGTTCTGATAATCCAAATATCGAGGGATAAAGCGTCACGTAAAAGATCGAATGCAACCTAAATTATCATAGGTCCGTATAAGGAACCGGAATACTTGAATATAATCTTATAGTTGTTACCTCGTACTATCGTTCGGGCTATCATAATTAAAGAGGTCATGACATGACGTTCGAGGAGTTAGGACACTTTAAATCGTAAATCCAACAACTCGTCGAAACGCCATCCGAAGAGGCCTCATTATGAAACTCCCTAGTAATATAGTACTTTGATACCACATAATATTTCTATATAGCTCATCACCAACTAATGGTTTTGGTAAAAATTGAGTTGAAAAGTTAAAACGTTATAATTACCGTTTTTTATATTAAAACTAGCATAACTTTAGCGTTTTAAGCGCCATTTTGACGTTTCATATGCCCACGTCTTCGTATTAAGACAATGGATCTAAAATATTACATTTTCAAGTTTTTGATATTCGCGATAATAGTGTTTTACTGTCTCGACTACTAGTTTAGTCATTTAGTTTTTAGATTAGCTTAAACTCGTAATCGTAATAACTTATTCGTTTTAATCCCGATTTGATTGATTCTTCGGTACGTCTACCCGTTATTAAAAGATTTATTATATTTTACAAAGTTGGGTCTGCTGATGAATGAAAGTTACAAAAAAAAAAAATTTTACTGTTCATATTTATAAAATTACTTTTATGAAACATTAATTATCGAAAATGTCGTAGTTTATTCATTATAGTTCCGTTTTTAGCGATTCTTTCGAGTACGATCTCGGTAATTAAACGTTCTCATTCAATTTTGATTTTTAAAAACTAAGTTGCGTAAGAATAGTGTTTTTATAAAAATAGTTTTATAAAAGTATTTCTCGTTGTAAAGCTCGTATTAACATATCTTTTTCGTTGTAAATCGTTTGTCGAGTTTCTTATCAGTTTGTAATCTGTCATGAGGCTTATTAATTTTATATTAGGGGCTCTTACCTACTGTATGAACACGAAATAAAGACCCTTTTATTATCCAAGTGTATTGGATTTTTAAAAGTTTGTTTTTATTAACTTTATAAACCCTAATTTAAACTAAACAAGTTTATACTTAAACAACATGATATCATGAAATATCAGATCGCATATTCATGAATATATATGACCATAAGACATAAGAAAAAGTGTATAATATCGATAGACATTAGTAAAAACCCTTTGGTTAACAATTCAAAAGTCTTAAGTGGTGATTTATCCATAAATCAACATATTACACACTAAATAATGATAATAAAAAGTATAAAGGAATTTTAGAAGACCTTAGGATGATGTTTAGAAGAGAAATGAAATGCTAACCCGTGTTTAGTGATTTGCAGTTCATTATACTTAAAAATATATCAAAAAACAAAAATAATATAAATTCTAAGAGAGTATTAAGAATATTACCAAGTTACCCTTGATAAAATTCACTCTCAAAAATATATATAATATAATATATAATACGTATATCAATACTGGGTAAGATATGATCACCCGGTTCTTATCCCCCAATGACTATGAAATTGACACCAACGTTTAGGATCGGATCCTGATTTTGAATAAACAAGATGTTAGATTTGGAAAGATTTAAAAAAAAAGAAATTTAAATGAACAATATAAACAAACTAGACTAATGTTTCGCAAATACCTCACAAACTAACGGAGGGACTAATCTGAAAAACAATTAAAATCGAAAAGTTACACTTTCTACCTGGTGGGGGGGGTTTTTGGAGAATCTAACCCGACGACAAACTAAGTCCCGAATTAAGGTGAAATTTGAAAAGTGCTTATTATGAAAAACTCAAAGAAGCAAAGTTGTAAAAGAAACTAAGAGGAACAAAATTAATAAAACTACTAGGCTGAATTCTCAAATAACTCAGTGAATGAAGCTTAATTTCTAAACTGTTACAGAAAGGAGGGCTTATCTCCTTTGTTTAGAAAATAAGTAATAGAAAACTCAAAACTAGATCAAAATGAAAAAAAGAAAGGAGTTCTAAAAAGCTTATGTTATGCTTGATCTATAAATGAAAAGAAATTAAAGCTTAAACTACTTTTAAGCTACTAAAATTGATCATGAAATGAGCAAACTCAGGAAATAAGCAAGGAAACACAAACTTCAAATAAGCTAGAGAACTTAATAAGCTAAACTAGATTTTAAAACTTAAAAGACAACTTTAACTACTTATAATTCATCTATTTAAAGCATAATTCTTGGACTTAAAAGCTAGTTTAGACAAATTTAGACTCAACTTAAGTTTCCTACTAGTTTTTTTGGAAATTTTCAGGTTGTTTATGACTTTTTGACAGCTGAATTTTAAACTAAGGAAATAAGTTAACACACACACACACACACACAAGACTTAAAAATGTATTAAAGTTATAGAAATCTTAAATCCTACTGAAATTATTATAAGCTAAATCCTAAAATTAACTGTTCTAAATTAAGCTTAGAACACAGCAGTACTAACTGAGGTTAGTACTGCTAGTGTAAAAATTCAACAGTACTTTGAAAGTACTGCTGATGCAATTTGATTTTTTTTTTAAAACGTAATAAGTACTGAAATAAGCTAGGGAACTAAAACTAAATGTGTAATAAGCTAAAGCTAATCTTAATCCTACTGAAATATAAGCTAACATATTAACTTGTGAAGGCAGTACTAACCTTTTAGTTAGTACTGGTAGTGTAAAGGTTTAACAGTACAACTTAGGTTATACTAGCTAGTGTCAATTTTGAGACTGCAACTAAACCCAAACACTCCCTTTTCTATTTTGACAGGATTTAGAAAACTTTTTAAAAGAAATTTGATGCCCGAAAACTAATTACCAGATAAAAACTACTGTAAAACAAACTTAACCATCATGATTAAACTGAATAAGCCTTATCAAGATCTAAAACTATTTAAACTAAAATTTTTTGGATTTTTTGAGTTTTTATGACATAAATTGATATGTAAAGATCTATAACTACTAAACAAAACGAGATGAAAACAAACAACAAATAGCACTACAAGGAGACATTTAACATTACAAAAGCAAAGAGAATATGCAAATAGGCAATGTATTGAAGCAGATAAGCAAAGAATAAGTCAATTAAAACTTAAATTAAGAGAGAATTAAAAGAGAAACTTACTAATCCTTTAGCTAAACAAAGGTACCAAATAAGGCACAACAATCTCTACTAGCTAAGTAATAATCTAGATTAAAAGGTCCTTGGGATCATCTTCAAGGTAAGATCCCTTCCAAAAGCACAAATACAATAAGATCCATGTAAGCTTAAACTGATATTAATGTTTAGATAAGATAAAAACTAATTCAAACAGCTCTAATTCACTTATAGACTGAAAGAGCTTGATATTGCTTAATGAAGCAACTTGGCTTAAAATGAAGGCTAAAAAACGAGATTTAGAATACTAAAAACAGAATTCAATTAAATGAAAGCTGAAAATTACATTACTAGAAAAGGAAAATTAACATAAAATGAAAACATGAGATTTAAGCTAGACTTAATTACTAAAAACAGATATAAACGTTAAAGCTATATTAATAAAGAACCACACCATGTGTGTGAGAATGAGGCCTATTTATAGTGCCAAGCTGAAGCTTCTAGGACCTCTTGCCTTGCTCACCAAACTTTTAATCATGGCCAATCATTTCTTCAATCATTTGATCTATATTGTAGGACTAGTGATTATTTTGTGGACACTAGGAGGATTGCCAAGTCTGCATTCTTTGATTGACGTTGTGTTAGTTTTGTGAGTAGAGTTTAGCACAAACCCACATAAATTTCTGCGTTTCCACCATGGCTAACGTGGCATTGAGCTGATCTAGGAAAGTATCCCCTTGATTAGACTAATTTGTCCTTGCATTTGTGCTTGAGCTTCCTTGAATTGACCAACGCACCCTCTAATTTTGATTTGCCCCTTGATTTTACCATGGGGTGAAAATGGGGGAGACGATGAATAGTAAATGTGTTTCCCGCCCCTTCTTCGACATGATGTTTTTTGTTTTGGTTGTTTGTTAAAACTGATTGTATTTGGAAGGTTTACACACTTTTGGCCCCTCTATTCTTTTCCACTTTTCAGGTAATAAAGTACTGTTCGGGATATGCAAGAATGGTCCTTGTGGATTGCTAAAGGACTTGGGCTTTGGCTCGGCTTTGTTCTTTTCTGAGATCTCGTTTTCCGGGATGCTCGATTTTGACTGATTCTTGCAATTTTTTGAATTATCCGCACCTTCACACACAAAACACAAATACAAGCATATTTTTGCCATTTATGGTCTTTTTTGGGTTTAATTGTTTAATTAAAGTCATAAATAAATATGTATTTATTTTAAGCACTTATCATTAGCTTAAAACCCAAGCTTGCCACGTTAAGAAAACCCTTGATTCCAAATAAAAACCCAAATCTTGATTTCTGCTTAATACTTTCCAATGGTGATTCAATGGTTGGAAACAACCTAGAATGACTTAAATAGAAGCTTTAAATGAAGATGTATAGGTTGAATAAAATTTTGTTGGGTTTAGTAGGGGGGTGGGGTTGATACCGTTAGCAATAGAGAGAAAAAGGGAAGAAAGTTTTTGATTTTTCTCAGTGTTATGCTTGATATGTTATATCATTACTAGATATACATGCATATATATGGCAAGACTTAGTCAAGGAGACATGGTATGGTCCTAGGGATGGTCTTGGTCTTGGTCCAAGTCAAAGAGACATGGCATGGTGTAGTTTAATGAGGAAGTGCAGGCTAGAATTAATGAGGAGTGGATGTATCATTTTGACCAAATGGAAAATTTTCTTAAATCTTGGTATACATTGCAGAATTTCGGCAATAAGAAGATAAAGGTGATGATGTTTATAATTTTTATGATATAGGTTATAAAGTGGGTATTTGTTGAAGCGTAGAAAAGTTTTGGTGGTTCCGGGAGTGCCTAAACGCAATTTACGCGAAAACGTATACACTTTACGGTATCCGATAAAAATAAAATGAACAAAGTTAATAATTATCCTCAAAATAATTATATAACCCTTGCTTGATGTAAACATTTAATTGTTTGATGCCCGTTTACATTGAACGCTAATTTTTAGCTTACGCGATTTAGCTTAACATTTATGATTTAAAGCAAATGCGTACAATACAAAAGGTACATTGCGGATTTATCGACGTCGTCAATGACTTGAAAACACAGGGTGTTATAGACTTCCCCCGTTAAACGAGCCTTGTCCTCAAGGCTCACGATGCAGCACTTGACGACGGTGTGGTCTTGGTGAAGAGGTGTGGATATTTCTTCTTGAATTGATCTTCACGCTCCCACGTGAACTCAGGACCTCTCTTGGAGTTCCATCGAACTTTGACTAATGGAATCCGACTTCGCTTCAACCGTTTAACTTCACGGCCCACTATTTCTACCGGTTCCTCAACAAAATGAAGCTTGTCATCCAGATGAAGTCCATCCAACGGAACGGCTAATGGTTCGTCGGCATGACACTTTTTCAGATTAGATACATGAAACGTATTATGAACTCTGCTCAACTCTTCTGGAAGTTCAAGCTTGTAAGCAACTTCTCCAACTCTTTCTATTACCTTAAAAGGTCCAACATACCTAGGGTTCAACTTCCCCCGTTTGCCAAAACGTACGACCCCTTTCCAAGGCGAGACTTTAAGCATAACTTTATCCCCGACTTGGAATTCCAAATGGATTACGCATTCAGATCTGGCGTAACACTTCTGTCCGATCACAAGCGCTTGCATCCTCTACTATGACTGGATGATATTCTCAGTAGTCTCTGTAAATCGATCTGGACCGAGTATTTGAGCTTCTCCAACTTCAGTCCAACAAACAGGTGAACGACACTTTCGACCATAAAGTGCTTCGAATGGTGCGGCCTTGATGCTTGCGTGATAGCTATTGTTGTATGAAAACTCGACTAATGGCAAATGTGGTTAGACTCTCAACCTTTCAAAGTCGATTGCATAAAAAGCACTCAGCATATCCTCAGAGATTTGATTGTACCTCTCTGCTTTGCCCGTCAATGTTGTGGATGGTACGCAGTACTCATATCCAAATTAATGTACCCAAAGCATTCTGAAGTGACCTCCAGAAATTTGATGCGAATCTTGGGTCACGATCACAATAATGAGACAGGTAATTCCATGTCTCGTGACACCTCCTTCAGGTACAAATTCTTGCAATATATCCAAAGGAAGTCGATATCTCTCATCGGAGTGAAGATCGCAGACTTAGTGAGACCCCGGATTCCCCCCAACGATCACCCAAAGTGTGTCATAGCCTGGGATGTCTAGGAACTTGGTAACAAAATCCATAGGAGATTTTGTCCCAGCTTCATTCAGGGATCTTAGGTTGTACCAACCAATCCTGATGGCCTTAATGTTCGCCTTAGACCTTAGCACAGGTCAAACACTTGCTAACATAAGTGGCATGATTGTCCAGCTTTTCATGTTAGGCCACCAATATAGCTTCTTCATGTCTTGGTACATTTTGTCAGAACCCGGATGTATAGAGTACTTTGATTTGACAGGACATCGTGCATGATTATAAACAGTCCTATAAATCTCCATAACAAGGTAGCCAACTCCTGCCATTGAGGCATAGGGTTCCATCCGCACGTGGTTCCAACTTTTGTTCTCTAATCGCTTCTGGAAATTTAGTCATTTTCAATTAACATTCCCCAACATCTCTTTCTTGATGTTCTCTAGGTGTTCCGGTCTTCGGTCCTGAGCATTCAAGATTTGTTTGGGGAAGGTCCAAACTAATAGTCATAACCCAAGCTAGCTCGAACTCTTAACGGTGGTTCTCGTTCTTTCCTGCTCAAAGCATCAGCAACGACATTTGCTTTCCCCGGGTGATAACGAATATCGCAATCGTAATCACTTAGCAACTCTAACCATCGACGTTGCCTCATGTTCAACTCTTTTTGATCTAAAATATGTTGCAAACTCTTGTGATCGGTGAACACCGTACACTTAGTTCCATATAAATAATGTCTCCAGATCTTGAGAGCGAACACTACTGCTCCAAGTTCCAAATCATGAGTTGTATAGTTCTTCTCATGAATCTTCAACTGGCGTGATGCATAAGAAATCACTTTTTCTCTCTGCATCAATACAGCGCCCAAACCCTTCTTCGAAGCGTCGCAGTATGCGATGAAATCTTCGCTTCCTTCATACATGGGGGGTGGGGGTTCAGGTAATGCAAGGATTGGTGCACTGCACAACTTTTGCTTTAACAGTTGAAAAGCTGCTTCTTGCTTATCGCCCCAAACAAACTTGACCTTCTTTTGAGTAAGCTTAGTCATAGGTTTGGCGATCTTTGAAAACCCTTCAATGAATCTTCGATAGTACCCAGCAAGACCTAAAAATTGACGGATCTCCGTTGGTGACTTAGGAGATGTCCAATCTTTAATGGATTCAATCTTGGCTGGATCCACATGAATTCCTTCACTATCGATCACGTGACCGAGGAACTGTACTTTGGGGATCCAAAATTCACATTTGGAAAATTTTGCATACAACTCCTCTTTCTTCAACAACTCCAATATTATCTTCAGATGCTCTTCGTGCTCTTGCTTGCTCTTAGAATAGATCAAAATATCGTCAATAAAGACAATTACGAATTTGTCCAGATAAGGTTTGCACACTTCCGTTCATGAGTTCATAAACACAGCAGGTGCATTGTTTAAACAAATGGCATACTGAAATCGTAATGTCATATACGAGTTCTAAAGCAGTCTTCGGAATGACTTCTTCGCGAATCCCTCAATTGGTGATAACCTGACCTAGTGTCAAGATTTCCGGAGTAGTCACACGACCCTTGAAGCTGATCAAATAAATCATCAATTCTTGGAGTGGATAACGGTTCTTCACCGTTAGTTTATTCAATTCTCGGTAAACGATGCACATCCGGAATGAATCCGTCCTTCTTCTTGACAACAAGACTGGTAGTCTCCCAGGGTGAGGAACTGGGTCTTTATAAAGCCTTCTAACGAACAGTTCTTTTAGTTGCTCAGATACTCTATCATCTCGTAAGTCGGCCAATCGATAAGGAGCCCGAGCTACAGGTGCATCATTAGGTACCACAATCAATTTGAAACGCCCCACTTGTCGAGTCGTAGGAAGACTCCTCAAGTCCTCAGGAAATACATCATGAAAGTCTTGACCAATATGGTACGAATCCTCAAGTCGCTTCTTCTTCCGACTTGGTCTTCACCTCTTTTGCAGTGACAGAGTGCCGAAAAAGATAAGAATCCACTTTGTATGTACTTCTGCAAATTAGTGCACGAAATGATATTTAAATCGTGATCCGCATTTCCCTTGATTACTTCCATCATCAATAGTATGATTAAGGTTTCATTTACCCATGGATTTTTTTGTTTTTTTTTTTTTAGCGCACAATCTTTCTCGCACACACAATGACCGCTTGGTATTTCGCCAACCAATCCATACCGATTATCGCATCGAAACTACCAAGTTCTATGGGCATTAAATTTATGTTAAATGGGTGGTTTAAGAGATTCTCTAATGGCGAGAAAAATTCAATACTGATTTATCCTATTGGCTTACTATTATGTGTCTCGGCTTAGGATTTGATATAAGATGGATGCCCGAATTTATAGTAAGACGAGTGTAAGGTCTGCTTAGTGGATAGGGTTACTAATTCGATTTTCAAAGTAAGACGTTGTTTCATGAATTACCATACAAAACAGTAATATAAAGATATAAAAAATATTTTTAACAAGAGGTTTTAGAGTGACTACTCTCAGCACGGCATGGTACCTTCCTGAATTATACATATTGATCAGTGCATGTATAATTTATGACAAACGATGTAAAGCTCATTTTTCGTTCAAAATAGCATTATAATTTCATGGATAATCGAGAAGAGTAGTTTGAAAGTGTAAAAAAGGACCTGAATTTAATAATTGACGCAATTCTCATAATAACGATTAATTTTGATCGATAATTTAAAATCATTCGCGACAACTGAAAAATTAAAGGGAAATACAATGAGCAATGCCTAAGGAGATAAATTCTGAAGATATTTTCAACTAGGATTATTGGCAAGCGGGACAACTTTCTCTTTAAGCTTTTGTGATCTCATACTTTAATGTGTTAGGGTCTTGAACGGTTTCCTCTCCCTCTTAAGGGTATGCACCACTCCATGTGCTCCAGTACCTCAAATTTGGGTTTTTATGACTTTGGTTCCTTCTCTGTCTCTGGCACTCCCTCTTTTAGTGCCCTTGAGTTCCCACATTCATAGCAATAGCCTTTTGTACTTGTCCCCTGCCTTTTTGTGGGTTAGTAGTATTGTCATTTGTAGGTCTCCTACAGTTACGGACCAGATGGCCCACTATGTTGCACCTGTGGCATTTGGGAGGACATGGACCATCATGATGATAGTTGCATTTAGGACACAACGGCTTGGACCCGCCGTAATCTCCCTAGCTCCCGCATGCCCTGCAGCGTAAGTCTATGCCAGTATTTTTGCCTCCTTGTCGGCAGTTTTGGTTCTGATTGTCTTGAATTGTTTATTCAACTTCTCTTGTTGTTAACATTATCTGCTACCTTGCATTCTTGTTGTTCGGTCTGGCTTATTGACTTACGGGCCATGTTGGTTTTCGTCTCATAAATGGCAATAGCCTCGATAGCATTAGCCACTCGCTCGGCTATAACCCGCTCAATTTCCTCAACACTCATCCCTTGATCAACAGTTGTCATTGTTTCCTGAAAGTCACAGGGAACAAAATGTATATGAAGTTTCATTCAAGGGAAAATCATGACACTCCGTGATCCCAACAAGTAGGTAAGGTGAGACCACGTTATGCATAGATATAAGATAACCGCAACCATGGCATAAATAAATCCCTATCGTACAGTAGCATGATCATAACCAACAACGTAAGTTAATACTTAATACATCGTTTTACATGAGTAAAAGAGTACAAGCTTTTTATTAACACTACCAACCGAGTATTACTCAAGTTTAGTGGAATACAAAATGAGCTACACTGACAAATCTATTTGTCTATGGCCAGGGTGCCTCTCAAGATTCTAGATGCTAGACTCTTATGTTATCTTTAAGTGACTCAACATTCTCTGGTGGTGGTGATGATGAAGGTAGTGTAGCAGCAAACTCGGTAATGCCTGCCTTAGCAGATGGTGATCGTGGAGTATGGTGTTAAATAGACATCCGTACTATACGGGATTTGGTCTCAAAAGACAAGATGATATGGTGTGGAGAGGTGGGTGGTGTAGAAGCAGACTCCTCAGTCTCAAATGCCTCTGTATTCTCAGCTTGAGGGGATAGGATCATCTGTAGGTACAGTAGGAGGGTCGACTGGAGCTAGATGCTCCTCCTCCTCCTCGTCCTTCTCAACATCATCATCATCGCTGTCATCATCAAATGACTCATTATCATAATTGTCTCATCCGTCAGCAGGATGGTCAGCAGGATCCTCCTCAGGGTCTCTTCCGAATCGGAGTTAGCAATGTAGCCTGGTGATAGGGCTGTAGGTGAGGCATCAGCAGATAGAGGCTGATCCTTCATTGTAGGATGATCCTTCATTCGTCCCTCTAGCTCCTATCAGGAAGCTTACTGGAATCTCTATGCTCGGAATTATATAAATAAGAATATGTAGGTATCCATTCGATACATGAGAACATAACTGCAGTGCAAACCGAGCAAATATTAAATTATAATATATATATTATTAAGGCTGTATGGTAATATGAGTATGCTACTCTATTGGCTATAAATGATGATGGTAAAGTTTCATATTCGTTAGCTTTTTGCTTTAAGTGCGTTCTTAGGACATCCGAGCTTATCATACATACCTTGCCTGAAGAAATATTCCACTATTTATATAAATAATTCTTATACCAAATAATTGTAGTGTTGTGCGAAAGATGCAACTCATCCTTTGTTATATATAAAATATACCTCATTGTAATATACGTACTATAATATTAAACACGTATATCAATTATGAATCTCTTGGTCCCACTAATGCAATCAAATTTGTATGTCATGTAGCATCTAGTGAAAACAAACTAATGACAAACAACTAGTGTGTGTCCCATTAAAAACCTTTTATGAATGCAATTTTGAAAAATGGTTATAGTCCAGCAAAAAACTTTTGACCTGGTTCTCTATAACCTTGGGGGACTTTGATACAATCTGTAACACCTCTAATATTGGAGTCGCCAGCGGAATAAGGGTCCGAGGCGTGTTACTTCAAGATCAATAGCACAAGATATATAAGAACGACACAAAAAGTCGTTTAAAATGATACATTGGATTTAATTGTAAGAGTTAATTCAAAAGAATATTGCTTTACTTGTCCATGTTGTATTATACTAAAGTTGACTATACATTTCCCCAAATATGATGCACCTTATATCTTTAAGCGTGCAATACCAAAATATAACCAATGCATTCCTCTTGGATCATGTCATATTGGATCTCCTGAAAACATTGCTTAAAAACGTTCAAACAAAGTTGTGGGTGAATTAAATAGGTTTGATAAATCATAATATGCAGGACCGCAGACTTTTAGTGATTTTAAAAAAATGCCCAACCAATGCAGTTCTAACAAAACTAGATTACATTTACAACTTAAGCTCTATGACACTGTAAGCTCGACGATTTTCTTGCAATTAAACTTATATTCAATTTTTGCTTTCGACTATAGATGTTCAAACCCGGAAAACATCTTAAATTCGAACATGCTTAACGTTCGTTCTTGGTGATTGCATAGTCACCCGAACGGGGGTCGTTTCCAGAATAGATATATTAAATACAGTCGCGCTCACATAATGTAATTCACAACTACACTATAGCCATTTGACAGTCATGATTAAAGGGGCTCAACTTGGGTTATCGCTAACCTAAGGGCTACATGTAATCAATACTTGCAGTCCAATTTATAAATAAAGCATGTTTCAACCCCATAATTATAAATCATTGAAATCGCTTAAAATGTATGGGGCTATGAACTCACTGAGTTCTCGGATATCCAAAAATATCGCAGGATAAAAGCGTCACGTAATAGATCGAAATGCAACCTAAATTATCATAGGTCGTATATGTTCCGAGTACTTGAATTTTATCTTATAGTTGTTACATCGTTACTTATCGTCCGGGCTATCATAATTAATGAGGTCATGACTGGACGTTCGAGGAGTTAGGCATTTAATTGTAAATCCAACAACGCGTGACCGCCAATCCGAAGAGGCCTCATTATGAAACTCATAGTAATTATAGTACGTTGATAACCACATTAAATATTCTTATATTTGCTCAATCACAACTAAGGTTTTGGTAATATATGTGTTTAAATAAGTTTTAAACGGTTATATTACCGTTTCTAGTTAATACTAGCATAACTTTCTGCGTTTTTAAGCCCGATGATTCTCGCGTTTCTTTGCCCATCTTTTCGTATTAGGTCGAGTTATCATAATTTGACATTTTCGATATTTGACCCTCTGCTGTGAACAGTAACTTTTACTGTTCACTATCCAGACGTGACTTTTATTTAAATCGTATAGTCGTCGTAAAAAAACCCGTAAATGTCGTATTTTCTTCGTTATAGCTCCGTTTTTAATGATTCTTTCTAGGACGTTCCTCATTTTTGAAAGTTCTATAATTTTATGAGGTTTAAAAAATTTAAATTTCTGTAATGAATAGTAATTTTATAAAAATAAGTTTATATAAGTTATTATTGTCGTAAATTCGCGAATTTCGTAAACTATTCGTTATTTATTGAAAATTTACGATTCTTTCATTTTGGAATCCTAAAATTATGTATTATTTGTTAAAAATATTAACCCTGTGTTTATAATTTTTATAAAAATCGTTTTTATAAAATTTTACTTAGACTTCGTTCTTAACGTATAACTCGTTTTAACGTAACTTTTTCGTTATTAATCCGTTTAACAAGTTTCTTACTTTTTCGGAATCGTCGTGAAATGTATTATCTTATAAAAATATAAAATGAGTATGTAAAAATTCGAATTTGGGACAGAATGTTTGCTTAAGCTTGTTGACTCCATTTGTAACCTTTTCTTTATACTTTACTACTTTTGTATTTTACCACCATGTCTCATATATCTTGTATATTATTATCATCTTATTTTAATCACTTACATGTCCATAATAGTCCTTATGTGTCCAAGTTACCCATGTTAACTAATCCATTAACACACTTAAAATCATACTAAACTTAAGAAATCTCTAATTTACTAGTTTTGTCAATAATCCATTTTTTATACATAACCAAATGGGTTCAAGTTTATAAATCATACATATAATAAATGTCCATTTGTCCATAATAGTCCTCATGTGTTCTAGTTACCAAGGTTAACAAATCCATGATAATACTTAATATCATAATCTTTACTTAAGTAACTTATTTTACTAGTTTTGTAAATAATCATTTTTACACTAAAATAACTTGATACGATATTTTCTCATCCTTTTTAACATGATGTAAGTAATAACACAACATATATAAAAGTAATCTATGTGGTCATTTCAAGTGAAAACTTTATTTTCATGATTAAAACTTAAATGGTGATATAAGCTAAATAGAATGATCATATGCATAATAATGAAAGATATAGCAACATAAAGAGTTTAAATGGACCTTATGATGAATGAGGATGATGATGTACAAGTACTAAACCCTTGTTTAGCCACAAAAACCAAGCTTGCACTAATAAACCCTTACTTTCTTAATGGAAACCCTAACTTTCTTTTCTTTGAGAAATACTTGGAAATGGTGATTCAATGCTTGCAAATGCCTTAGTATATCTTAGAATAGGTGTATATAGAAGTGTATGGATTGTAGAAAAATTGCTATGGATTTAGAAGAGTGCTTGCCAAATGCCGTAGCATATAGAGTGTGCAAAAGAGGTTGTGTTTGATTTTTTTGTTAAGTGTTATGCATATATGATACTTCTCTTTATGTAATGTATAAGTAAGGTGCAAAGTTATGGGATCTAGGAGTCAAAGTTAGGGTAGCAAGGGCAAGTTCTTAGGCTTTGGTATGGCCACAAAGTTAAAAGGACAGTATGGTTTACTTACATGAAGTATGGTACTCCATATGACCAAGTTGAAAGTCTTATGACATTTTTCATGTCTATATTTTTGTATATGATGCCAAGTATTTCGGAAAACAAGGATATACATATATATTTAAGTAATTTATATGTATTGTATAAAAGTGGGTCTTTGGTTGAGCGTAGACAGTTTTTGTGGTTCCGGGAGTGCCTAAAGCAATTTATCGCGAAACGTAATACACTTTGACGTACCGATAAAAATAAAAATGAACAAAGTTTAATAATAACCTTAAAATAATTATATAAGCCCTTGCTTGATTAAACATTTAATAGTTGAGTCCCTTTACATTGAACGTCTAATTTTTGCGTACGCGATTTAATCTAACGGATTTACAATTTTAAGCAAACACGTTCAATACTTAACAATAAATAGAAAATTTATTTGACGTCGTCAAAGGACTGAAAACACAGGTGTTATAGACTTCCCCCTTTAAACAGCCTTGTCCTCAAGGCTCACAATGCCAGCACTTGACGACGGTGTGTGTCCTTGGCGAAGAGGTGTGGATATTTCTTTTTGAATTGGTCTTCACGCTCCCACGTGTACTCAGGACCTCTCTTGGAGTTCCATCGAACTTTGACCAATGGATCCGACTTCTTCTTCAACGTTAATTCTCGTCCCACTATTTCAAGCCGTTCTCAACAAAATGAAGTTTGTCTCCAAATTAAGTTCCATCCAACGGAACGCTAATGTTCCGTCGGCATGACACTTTTTCAGATTAGATACATTAAAATGTAATTATGGACTCTGCTCAATTCTTCCTGGAAGTCAAGCCGTGTAAGCAACTTCTCTAACACCTTTCTATTACCTTAAAAGGTCCAACATACCTAGGGTTCAACTTCCCCCGTTTGCCAAAACGTACGACCCCTTTCCAAGGAGAGACCTTAAGCATGACTTTGTCTCCAACTTGGAATTCCATTGGCTTACGTTTCAAGTCAGCGTAACTCTTCTGTCGATCACGAGCAGCTTGCATCCTTTGTTTGATCTGGATGATTTTCTCAGTGGTCTCTTGGATCAGTTCTGGACCGAGTATTTGAGCTTCCCCAACTTCAGTCCAACAAACAGGTGAACGACACTTCCGACCATAAAGTGCTTCAAATGGTGCGGCCTTGATGCTAGCGTGATAGCTATTGTTGTATGAAAACTCGACTAATGGCAAATGGTTAACCCAACCCTTTCCAAAGTCGATAGCACAAGCACGCAACATATCCTCGAGAGTTTGAATGGTCCTCTCGCTTTGCCCGTCGGTTTGCGGATGGTAAGCAGTACTCATATCCAAATTTGTACCCAAAGCGTTCTGAAGTGACCTCCAGAAATTAGATGCGAATCTCGGATCACGATCGCAGATGATTGAGACGGGTATTCCATGCCTCGTGACCACTTCCCTTAAGTACAATCTTGCAAGTTTATCCAAAGGATCAGTCTCTCTCATTGGTGTAAAGATCGCAGACTTAGTGAGTCGGTCAACGATCACCCAAATTGTATCATAGCCTTGAGACGTCTTAGGAAGCTTCGTGACAAAATCCATGGTGATGTTATCCCACTTCCATTCGGGAATCTTAGGCTGTACCAACAATCCTGACGGCCTTTGATGTTCGGCCTTGACCTTAGCACAGGTCAAACACTTGTTAACATAGGTAGCTATGTCGGCTTTCATGTTGGGCCACCAATATAACTTCTTCATGTCTTGGTACATTTTGTCAGAACCCGGATGAATAGAGTATTTTGATTTATGGGATTCGTGCATGATCACGGTCCGTAAATCGCCATAACAAGGTAACCAGCTTCTGCCATTGAGGCACAGGGTTCCATCCGTACGTGGTTCCAACTTTTGTTCTCTAATAGCTTCTGGAAATTTAGCATTTCCAACCAACATTCCCCCAACGTCTTCACTCTTAATGTTCTCGGGTTTTTGCGCTTCGGTCTGAGCATTTAAGATCTGTTTGGGAAGGTCCAAACTAATAGTCATAACCAATGCTCGAACTCTTAGTGGTGGTTCTCGTTCTTTCCTGCTTAAAGCATCTGCAACGACATTTGCTTTCCCCGGGTGATAACGAATATCGCAATCGTAATCACTTAGCAACTCTAACCATCGTCGTTGCCTCATGTTCAACTCTTTTTGATCTAAAATGTGTTGCAAACTCTTGTGATCGGTGAACACCGTACACTTAGTTCCATATAAATAATGTCTCCAGATCTTGAGAGCAAACACCACTGCACCGAGTTCTAAATCATGAGTCGTGTAGTTTTTCTCATGAATCTTCAACTGTCGTGATGCATAAGAAATCACTTTTTCTCTCTGCATCAACACAGCGCCCAAACCCTTCTTCGAAGCGTCGCAGTATGCGATGAAATCTTCGCTTCCTTCAGGTAATGCAAGGATTGGTGCACTGCACAACTTTTGCTTTAACAGTTGAAAAGCTGCTTCTTGTTTATCGCCCCATTCAAACCCCCTTTTAAAACTTCTTTAGGGAGAGCATGTGGCATAGGTTGGCGATTTTTGGAAAACCCTTCAATAAATCTTTGGATAGAGAATTCCCTCGGAGACTAAAAATTGACGAATCTCCGTTGGTGACTTAGGAGAGTCCATCTTTAATGGATTCCAATCTTGCTGATCCACATGATGCCTTCACTATCGATCACATGACCTACAGAACTAACCTTAGAATCCAAAATTCACGATTGGAAACTTGCATACAATTCTTCATTCTGAAGTAATTCCCAAGATCTGCTAGGTGTGCTTCGTGTTCTTTCTATTCCTTCGAATATGTCAGAATGTCGTCAATAAATACGATCAAAAATTTAATCCAGGTATGGTTGCAAACCCGATTCATAAGGTCCATGAATACGGCAGGATGGTTGTAAACCAAACGGCAGAACTTAAAATTTGTAATGGCCGTAAACGATTCTGAAGCAGTCTTCGAATGTCTTCTTCTCGAACCCTTAATTGGTGATAACCTGACCTTAAAGTCAATCTTCGAGTAACACTCGATCCCTTGGAGCTGATCAAAATAGGTCATCAATTATTGGAGCGGATAACGTCTTCACCGTTAATTTTATTCATTCCCGGGTAATCAATGCACATCCGGAATGATCCGTCTTTCTTCTTGACAAACAAGACCGGAGCTCCCCAAGGTGAGGAACTGGGTCTTATAAAGCCTTTATCGGACAGTTCTTTCAGTTGCTCAGATAACTCTTTCATCTCTGAAGGCGCCAATCGATAAGGTGCCCGTGCTACCGGTGCAGCACCAGGTACTAAATCAATTTGAAACTCCACTTGTCGAGTCGGAGGAAGACCCGGCAAGTCCTCAGGAAATACTTCAGGAAAGTCCTGAACTATTGGCACGTCCTCAAGTCGCTTCTTTTCAGACTTGTCTCACCTCTTTTTATGATATTGAGTCCAAAAAGATAGGAAATCCTTTTTCCGATGTACTTCTTCGCTTTATGTGCCTGAAATGATTTTTAATCGAGGCACATTCCTGGACTCCATCACCGTGTATGATTAAGGTTTTATTCTTCCAGGGAATGCGGACAATCTTCTCGGCACACATGATGACCGCTTGGTACTTCGCCAACCAATCCATACCGATTATAACATCAAAACTACCAAGTTCTACAGGCATTAAGTTTATGTTGAATTGGTGGTTTAGGAAGTTTAATGTGCAACCCTTAAATATAGTGTTTAGCCCAATTATCCTCCCGTCAGCCAGTTCGACATCATAATAATGGTCTAGGGTAGATGGTGTGATGTCAATTTGGGAGCTAAATGTAGTAGACACAAAACTTTGATCGGCACCCGTATCAAATAAGATATAAGCATAGTGGTTGTTTAGAAGGAACGTACCCGCAACGACATTGTCTGGGTTTGCCCCCGCATTTCCAACCACATACACCTTTGTGCTAAGCCCCCTGTCATTTCAGCTTGATTACCACGGTCATTGTTTCTCAGTCTTGGGCAGTTACTTTTAAAATGGCCTTGAGCTCCGCACTCAAAGCAACCATTGCCCTGCTGATTATTGTTGTTGTTGTTACGGTTGTTGTTGTTGTTGTTACGGTTGTTGTTGTTGTTGTTGTTGTTACGGTTGTTGTTGTGGTTGTTACGGTTGTTGTTGTTGGCATTGGCAGGTCGGCTCCTACAATCCTGGGTCAGATGACCAACCCTTTTGCAGTTATTGCACCTAGGTGGACAAGGACCTTCATGATTGTAGTTACACTTGGAACACAGAGGTTTAGACCCGGCGTATGATTTCCTGCCACTATTGCCTGCAGTGTAGGCCTGGCCTGTATTCTGCCTCTTAACCTGTTGGTTTTGATTGTTCCTGGAAAAATCGTCATTCTTTCTTTTCCTTTCTGCCTGACGTTCAGCATAGGCATGAGTCTTATCCTCCATCAACTCAGTTGTAAACTCAATAACTTCTTGCATGGTCTTCGATTTTGATGCCTTTACACTGCCAAGTATCATATCGGGCAAGCCACCGATATACTTTTCAACCTTGTCTATCTCTTCTGGAAACATTCTGGAACACATCAAAGCTAGTTGCTGAAATCGTCGACTATAGGCCACCACATCGGTGCCCTTGACCTTAAGATTCCACATCTCAGTCTCAATCTCTGATTCTCACCCCTCGGGCAGTACTTATCAGTCATCATTTTCTTCAGTGCTGCCCATGGCATGGCATGAGCTGCTTCAGTAGTAGTGGTCTTAACATGGGCATTCCACCATGTAAGAGCATCATCTTGCAGAGTGCAAGTAGCGAATTTGACTTGGCTAGTTGCTGGGCAATTGCTAATGCTGAACACAGATTCCATTTTCTCAAACCATTGAGTGAGTCGGACAATTCCTTAGTGCCTTTAAAGTCCAAAGGTTTGCATTTCAAGAATTCAGAGTAAGAGCATTCGCGAGCAGTTTGGGCTGGCCTTGGTCCTGAACCATTGCTATTGTAGCCATTCCTAGCCCTGCTTGCTTCTGCTTCAGCCATTGCAGCAGCAACTCCTTGGTCAATTAAGGCCTGAAGTTGTGCCTCAGTAACAGTTGTGGTTGTACAATGGAGTTGGGGGGGGCTCGGGTTTGATCTCGGGCTCTTTTTGGGTGCCCCTTTTGGTTTCTTCAATCATAAGAAAATACAATATCCGTTAGATTTCATAAAATCGTGACCACGACATGACGTAACCATGATAATTAAAGTGAAATCATATCACACAGTGAAATGTATAATTGAATTGTAATTAACAATGATATAACTAAATCGACATTCATTCATCACAAATTCGATTATAAACATGAAATAATACCACCATTTCATATATAATTGGAAAACATACATGATAGGTTTAGATACAAAATGATCATACGATTAGGTTACAAAATAAACATAATAACCTAAAGCCTTACTAGCCGGGATTAAACCCGTAATACTTAGTAGGCTGTATACAAAATGACTAGCCATAACAAAGTCTAATCTAAGAACTGCTGCCAGTGTCCTCTGGTAGCCCTGGCTGTGCAGGACCCCCAGCGGGTCCCTGCTGTCCCTGCAATACAGTAACCTGCCCCCGCAATGTCATCACCTGTCCCTGTAAGGCTGTCACCTGCTCCTGCAGTGTGGTGACTAGTCCCTGGAGTGGAATCGTCTCTCTCTGTAGTGTCTGTACAGCAGTCAATGTCTGAATAATTTGCTGCTGTCGAGTGCGGTCAGCAGCTCTCAATTCTCTTATCTCCTCACGCCTCCTACGGTCTGTCTCTAGCAAATCAGAAATCGCTCTCTGTCTCCTAAGATCCGCTGACTGTAACTCTGTGATCTCTGACATCTGTGCATGAACTGTGGTGCGTAGGGATATAACCCCTCCATGAGCAAGATCGCTCGCATCCATGGCTCGTCCCCAAGCCTCTCTAGACATACCAGCCTCGGTCTCCATGAGCTGACGTGTATGTGCATGTGTAACGTTCTATCTCTAAACAACATATTGACCCGACCGGCCAATAACTGTCTCTGTCCCTGCTCATCATCCAACCTCGTGTAGATCTCATCTGTATCTCGCCTAACCATAGACTCAAACTCTCTCATGTGTGCACCCAACTCTGTATCGGTACTAACTGGAGCTCCCTGTAAAGTCTCAACAATCTCATCCCATGAATCTGTAATCCCATATCCAACGTACCTCTCAGGGTCACGTCTAACCTGCCTATCCATAGTGGCAACAAAGCCGTAATCTGCCCTAAAACCTCCAGCTGGTCTAGCAGCAGCAGCGGCGGAGCTCTCTCCGACCTCATACCTGGGACCCAGTGCGAGTCCTAACCCCATCCGAGGTGGTAGGTTAACCTCGGGTCTGCCCTCTCTATGACTGTCAGTGGGTAATGATAGTGGTGGGAATGAAGTAGGAGCTGATGTAGGCAAGGGTGGTGGTGCATCTGGTCTAGTGGGGGAGAGTATGAAGGGTGGTGGTAATGGTAGTGAATGGGAAGTAGCTGCAGCCTCAGCTCTCATCCGAATCGTAGCAGCTCGATAGCCCAATGATCGAATAGGACTAGGAGGTGGTGCTGTCAATACTGGTGGGGGTGGTGATAGGGAAAAGGAGATCTGGGGTTAGTGAAGACGACCATGGAAGATAGTGGTGTGCTGTGGGGAAGATATAGCAAGTAATCTGGCAAACCTCGAATCAGACATCTGTACATGTAAGTGCTCCGGAATAGTAATCCTAGCAGTCATACGGTATGCAGGGTGAGGTGGTGGTGTAGCTGCAGACTCATCGGTCTCAAATGGCTCAGTCTCCTCCGCAGACGGGGCAGTAGCTGGTAAAGCAACAACTACCGGGTAGGCAGGAGCTAGGTGCTCCTCCTCCGCCTCCTCGTCAATCTCGACATCCATATCGTCATCCTCATCCTCCTCATCAGCCTCGATATCCATATCGTCATCCTCATCCTCCTCGATGTCCATCTCATCGTCTCCGTCATCTCCTCCATCAGCAGGATAGTCAATAGGATCCTCCTCAGGGTCCTCATCGCCATCCTCCTCCGGATCTGCCTCAGGATCAGACTCTGGCACATAATCAGGTGACTGTGCAATAGGTGAGGCATCCTCAGCATACGGCTGGTCCTCAGCAACGATCTCGTCATCATCATGCTCCGGACCTGGAACATAATCAGGTGAGGGTGGTGCCTGCTCAGGCTCCTCCGGGCCTGGCACATAATCTGGAGAGGGTGGTGCCTGAAGAGCGGCCTCTACGTACGGGTCCTCTGGCTCAAGGAACTCATGGTCATCGGCTCTAGGTGATCCGATGTCTGATAGATCCTCAAATGGGCTGGAAACCTCCGTGTGTGTAATCCCTGATTCATCCGAATCTGACATGACTGAATCTGAAAAATTCAAAATAGCTTATATTAGTACTTAATATAAGACTCTTATAGTAATATACATTTATAATTCTAACATGTATATTAAATATGAATGCATCTAGTCCAACCAACTAATGCAGCAAGTAGTGTATGCATGAATGTATGCACATATGTATGTCCCGTATACAACCCCGTTGTATAAATTCGTTGTTTGAAAATGGTTATAGTCCAGCAAAAACATTTGACCTGGTTCACTATAACCTTGGCTCTTGATACCAATCTGTAACACCCCCAAATTGGGTCGCAGCGGAATAAGGGTCCGGGGCGTGTTACTTCAAGATCAATAGCACAAGATATATAAGAACGACACAAAAAGTCGTTTAAAATGATACATTGGATTTAATTGAAAGATCTAGTACAATAGCATATAGCTTTACTTGTTCATTGTTGAATATTACAAAAGTTGACAATACATTTCCCCAAATATGATGCACCTAAATCTTTAAGCGTGCAATCCAAAATATAACCCAATGCATCCTTGGCATCCCATGCCTATTGATCTCCTGAAAACATTGCTTAAAAACGTCAACAAAATTGTTGGTGAATTCATAGGTTTGATAAAATCATAATGTGCAGGACCGCAAGACTTTTTAGTGATAATGCAACACATGCAGATCTCAACCCTCACACAGCCCCCTCCTCCCCCCCCATGCAGATCTCACAAAAACTAGATTACATTACAACTAACTCATGACACTGAAGCTCGACGATCTTTCTTGCAATTAACATCATATTTGGAAAAAAAAAAAAAAAAAAGGGGGGGGGGGGGGGGGGGGGGGGTAATAAAGGGGCAATTTCTGCCCGATTAGATGTTCAACCCGAAAACATCTTAAATTCGACATGCTATAACGTTCGTTCCCGGTGATAGCTAATCACCCGAACGGGGAGGTCGTTTCCCGAATAGATCTATTAAATAACATTCGCGCTCACATAATGTAATTCCCAACTACATCTATGCAATTGACAGTTCATGATAAAGGGGCTCAACTTGGGTTATCGCTACTTAGGCAACATGTAATCAATACTTGCGTCCAATTTATAAAATAAAGCATGTTTTCACCCCATAATTATAAATCATTGAAATCATAAAAATGTGGGGCTATGAACTCACCTTGAGTTCAGATAATCCAAATATCGCAGATAAAGCGTCACGTAAAAGATCGAATGCAACCTAAATTATCATAGGTCGAATAAGTACCAAGTACTTGAATCTAATCTTATAGTTGTTAACTCGTACTATCGTTCGGGCTATCATAATTAAAGAGGTCATGACATGACGTTCGAGGAGTTAGGACACTTTAAATCGTAAATCCAACAACTCGTCGAAACGCCATCCGAAGAGGCCTCATTATGAAACTCCCTAGTAATATAGTACTTTGATAACCACATAATATTCTATATAGCTCAATCACCAACTAATGGTTTTGGAAAAATTGTGTTTAATAAGTTAAAACGTTTATAATTACCGTTTAGTAAAACTGGCGTAACTTTTGCGTCTTAAACCCGATTCTCGCGTTTCTTATGTCCATCTTTTCGTATTAAGATGGGTTATCGATATTTGACATTTTCATAAAATTTTCCCACTGATGAACAGTAACTTTTACTGTTCATGACAGACGTGTGTTTCTATAAATTCGTATTTGTCGTCGTAAAACCCGTAAACGTCGTATTTTATTCGTTATAGCTCCGTTTTTAATGATTCTTTCGAGGACGTTCTCGTATTTGAAAGTTCTATATTTTTATGAGGTTTACAAAAATATAAATTTCTGTCATGAATAGTAACTTTTATAAAAATAGTTTTATAAAAGTATTAATTGTCGTAAACTTGCGAAATTCATAACTCGTTCGTTATTAATTGAAAAATTACGATTCTTATCATTTTGGAATCCTAAAAATATGTATTATTTATTAAAAATATTAATACTTACTGTTTGGAATTTTTATAAAAATGTTTTTATAAAATTTTATTTACGACTTCGTTTATTAACGTATAACTCATTTTTAACGTAACTTTTTCGTTATTAATCCGTTTAACAAGTTTCTTACCTTTTCGGAATCGTCGTGAAATTTATTATCTTATAAAAATATAAAATAAGTATGTAAAATTTCGAATTTTGGACAGAATCTTTGCTTAAGCTTGTTGACTCCATTTGTAACCTTTTCTTTATACTTTACTACTTTTGTATTTTATCCCAAGTCTCATATATCATATATATTATAAATCATACATATATTAAATGTCCATTGTCCATAGTAGTCCTCATATGTTCTAGTTACCAAGGTTAACAAATCCATGATAATACTTAATATCATAATATTTACTTAAGTACTTATTTTACTAGTTTTGTCAATAATCATTTTTACACATAACCAAGTGTGTACAAGTATATTTCTTTCCATATGACTTTATTTTAGTGTTCTATTAGCATGATTAAAAGTCCATAATCAATATTAACATCCGATAAAAATAAAATGAACAAAGTTAATAATTATCCTTAAAATAATTATATAACCCTTGCTTGATGTAAACATTTAATTGCTTGATGCCCGTTTACATTGAACGCTAATTTTTGGCATACGCGATTTAACTTAACGTTTACAATTTAAAGCAAATACGTACAATACTAACAATAAATAGTACATTTATTGACGTCGTCAAAGACTTGAAAACACAGGGTGTTATATAGAAGCTTAACTTGGAGAGATAGAGACTCCTTGTGGTGTCGCGGCTGTTGTGGAGCAAAAGAGGGAGATATGGCCTTCTTGGTGGCCAAGTTATTGTTTAGAGGTGCTTGTAAGTTGCTCCTAGCTGAAGTAGCTTAGTCATTGTGGAGTGTGTATGCTTGGTTACATTGAAAATGGGTAGAAATTACAAAAAAATGAGTCGCGGGTCAGTTTTGGATTCGGTTAGGGTTTTTGGCTTGGATTTCGAGTGCATTGAATTAGAAATGATAGATTAAGGATTATAAGACTTGTATTAAGGGTTTATAACACAATTTAATTAGTGGTTTGCGTTTAAAATGGGTAAAAATAGCAAAATGGGTCGCGGGTTAGAATTAGGGTTCGTTTAGGGTTTCTATGATTTAATTCTTGAGTAATGAAGTTATAATGATGAAATGTGATTTGTAAAGTTGTAAATTAAGTATTTACAACTTATTTGAGTAATGGTTTAGGTTTAAAATGGATAAAAACAAAGGAACGGGTCATGGTTTAGTATTTAGCTCGGGTTAGGGTTTCTAGGTTTGATTTCATGAAATCTTATGAAATGAGAATGAATATAGAATGTAAATGAAGTGCATGACTTGCTTGTACCTTGTACTTTATTAGTTTGTACAAGTTTCTTAGGAAAACAGAGGTAAAACGGCTATTTTGAATATCGTGCATTAATGACTTGTACATTATGCTTTAAAGGACTTGTACTTTGACTTGGAGGGAGTTTATATTTCAAATGAGATGTTATATTACTTGTACATATGCTTTGATTGCTTGTACATTGATTTTATATGTATACATTACATATAGTTAGGGTTTAAAGGTAAACGTTTAACGTTTAAAGCTTGTTTTGATATAACGTTGCAAATGGTACATTATATGAGTAATGTACTTTGTAAAAATGATATTAAGATATTGACTTGACATATTGGGATGTTTATATGATATAAACATAGATATAGATGGCATAGGTGGGTTGCGTGAGCTCGTTAACTTTAGTTATGCAAGTAATATAATAAAGCAAAAAATTTCCCCATAAAAAGGTGGTTCATATATAATAGATAGATAGTACATTGTATCTAACTTAATAGATGGATATTTACATTGATGAAAATTGCGGGTTGTTATAGTCCCCCATCCTTACAGAAATCTCGTCCCGAGATTTAGTTGAATGATAGAGTGTAGAAGTTCAGAGATTCATTCATATGGAATAAGAGTTTTGTTTGTACAAACAGATCACAGATTGAAAGAATGTTGTTTGTACACATGTAATAGACTCAAGCCTATTCATTTATAATTTTTCATTTACAAAAATAGGCGTCCCAATCCTTGTAACTGAGAATTTATAAATTCATAGTTTGGTGGTTTATAATTTCCTTATTTAAATGAAGAATCGTCATAATTCATTTCAATAAGACAATTATAAATCATTTAAGCATAAAACATAATATCAAAAAGGTGATGTATAGAAGATGATATGATTTCTCAATTGAAGAAATTCCAAATAGTAGCTGTCTCGGAGTACGGTGTTCACAAACCTTTTTAGCGAGGCGTCTTAGGATTATTCAAGTGATGGCGTCAAGGATTTCCAGATGGCATCAGAACGTAACTGACTTAAAGAAACCCTAGAAGATTCTATGGGGAGGCGGCGTCAGAGATATAAAACGACGCTGTCGCGCCTCTTTTTTTATATATACAAATCCGATTTTAGGGTTTTGGTGTGTAACTTTTGGGAGACGAACCCTAATATTATTAGTCGACTTTAGCAGCTATGTAGGCCGTTTTTAGGGTGTTAAAACCCTCTTGTATCAGCCTTGAACACATGTTTTAATCAAGTGAAGTTTATCTATCCCTTTAATATTTCAATATGTCTATGTGTTGTTTGATTAAATCTTGTTCTTCTCCTTTGTTTAACATGCTAGGCTAGATCCTTTAGTATTTACTTATGATTGCATGAAACTTAGTATGTAGATCCTTATTGTGTTGCTTCTTGTGATGGATGTGCACGTCAGGCTTTAGAAAACTAGCCATAAGATATTAAATTGGCATCATAGACTTTTCTAGGGAAACTGCGTGAGTGTGTAGAAAGGATGTCATAGAGTAACAGTCTTCATTACTCCCCTGACCTCCTTATGGTTGATTCCTCCTCTTAAGTATTTTAAATGCATTTAATGTACTCTTAGGGGCCTTGTAATAGTCTTCATACTACCTTACTTGTGTGTTGCCTTAACGGAATATTACATAGACGACGAGTTCGTGTAATTCGTTCATGACTTAGGAAATACTTACACAAATCATCACAAGAGTGACAAAACAGCATAATTTGGAGAAACATAATAAGAAGTAATGCATGATTAAGTAAATACGTTCGTTTATAATAAAAGTTATCACCAAAGTAGTTTAGATATTATTTAGTTTAATTAGTTAAAAACCAACCAACCTCTCAATCAATAATATTTACCTGCTTTTATAAAAATACAAAAATACAAAAAGAATCTTCTCTCAACCCCGTAGACCTATGTTAAATTCTGTTCGAGCCTTCCTAACCTATTCCCTTAGAGAACGAAACAACCTCGGGGTCTTACCTTACTACACTACAACGGTTAGATACTCTGCCTAGGGAGTTGTAAAACTCTTTGCGAGTTTACAAGACCCGCATCACTTAACAAGAAATTCCAAGTGTCTTCCCCTGTACCATGACAAAAGTTACAAAGTAAATCTGTAAGCTCGTTGAATTCTCCCAATTCCCTTCCATTTCTGATGGGTCGACGCCAATCCCATCTCTACAGACAGTTATCATTGTCACTTGAACATCAATGACTAGGACAACATTTCTGTGACGTTTCAAGTGCAAACAACCTCCGAATTTTTTTAAGAGGATGTGATTACCCAACCAAGGTTCAGTCTAAAAATAAATTGAATTCCCCTGACCAACCTTACGACCAAAAGCTTCAAAGAAATGAAAACTCATATTATGTATTTTCATCTCAGCTATGACGATAGATTTCTAGCATTATTAGCTGACACATAATTATGAGGATTAGTACCATCTAAGTAACCATAAAACTAATAATCACATAAAAGGAGATGATGCAACAACATTGTCAACATATAACAATTTGTGTGAGGTGCAAAGTATTTTTGATGATGCACAAATCATCCTTAAATGAACCACAATCATTGCTTAAATAGGCTTGATGTACATAGTTGTCCTTAAGAACTAGGCATATATGTATTTAGAAAGGGAGATGATATGTACACTATTAAAAGTAGTGTGCACATCACTAATCCTGCATTTAGATGTTGTACTGTATGCATCACCGATGTAATTTAGTTATGTGCAAACCACTTTTAGTGGTGTACATATCACCTCTCATTTAGAAAGGGTTAAAATCATCGTACACCACATATCATAGGAATTATAGGACATTGACAAGTAGTATGGAAGGTGATTTGCACCACATTTTTTTGATTTGCACACTCCCAAGCCCGGTTGTGAGCAAGGGCAGGCTGGGCCAATGCCCAGGGCCCAATATTGTTGAGGGGCACCAAAAACTTTAAGTCCAGTAGTATGTTATTTTGATTATAGACCTTTTATAGCCCAATCTTATAACTATTTTAGGATGGTATCAGTTTTAAGGCCCATTTGATTGAATCGAATTGTACATATTATGAACTAATCATAATAAACTTATTACTGCTTAAAATAATATAGTATTTATGATAGCCGAACATTTGAATTATCAAAAAATTTGTTTTGTATTATTTTAGTTGAAACTTGAGTTGTAGAACAGAACGGTGCAATAAAGTGATAATTAGTTTACCATTGATTGCAAGTATTCACCTTATTTATATTTAAGTATTTTCGGAAAAGTTTTTTTTAAATTGTACAAATCTCTAGAAACATTGTTTAAATAGTTAAACACTTGCTCGTTCTCTCAACATATATATAGTTTTTATAGTATTAGTACTAATCGACATACATATAAAATTTGCATGTTTTAGGGCTTATATTTTAGTTACGCCCAGGGCCACCGAAATTTTCGAGACGGCCCTGCACACTCCAGACAATTAAAACATATTATAAATAATGTACAACTGAACAATAATGCATATAAAAGAGTGTCCTAATAAAAAATTAGAGTGTGCAAATCATTTCACAAGTAGTATACGTGTTACCAGTACATGTTAAAAGACGCTTCGGAAAAAAATCCATTATCACACGTACGTTAACGTATTATAATCCATGCATATAGTACAAGTTTCGTCGTACATGCAAAACAACGATAGAAGTCACCAGGGTTGTTAATGATGTAGACAATGACATTCAAATAAACCAAAAGATATGACAAGGCTATGTTGGCAATTTTGTTTGCCCAAAGGTTGCTTGGATGCATTGGTGACATCGTCTCACCACCACTCTGCCACCGTGATTGGTGGAAAGGTCTATTATTTGGTGACGATGGGACCATGATATAATGGAGTCTAGTCCATTTCCATTAAATCAGGGCAATGTTGTAATGATGTTCGCCTAACAAATGGTCACATTTAAGTTGGAACACGAGGTTTGTTTGTTGACACAATTAGTGCAACCTTTAGGGCAATAAACAATTGACTAATTGCGTAATTATTCATACTTTAATATGTTGACATATGAGTTTTGAACATATATACGGATGGACCGAGGTTTAGACGTATATTTTATGTAGCATTCAGCCTTTATTATTATTAAATTAGTTTTTTTTAACTTGTGTTCAAGAGTCACAAGTTAAATAGAGCCTTAAAGCCTGAGTGTCATTATCTGATATTGAGTGGTCTTTATATTATGCCCCACAACAACTGACTGCCATTCAGAAGATGACACCCAGACGGTATGATCCTCTTTAACATGTGCCTCTTGGGCACAAGTTAGAAAAAATCCTTATTAAATAGGCCTCTTTATCTTTGTTTTTAAAATAATCTACACTTTTGAGTATAAAACGAAGAGGGGAAAGGAGAGAGGAGTAAAGAGGAGATGACTAAGAAATGATTTTTTATTTTTTGTTTTCGAGTTAGAAAGAAAAGATTAAGATAGTGAATTTGGTGTAATTTACTATCCTTTACTTTCTTCTACTTTGCTAAAAAATCTCAGCAATACAAATTTTTTATTACCATTCAAACTTTTCCCTTTCACTCAAAAAAAAACTCGATAATAAAGAGTAAAATTTTGATTTATTCGAATTTAGCAGGAAACGAATGAAGTTCTAATAGGGTCAATATTACTCTATATATTAATTGTCATGACGGCAAACGACAAAATAGATGCAGGATAGGCTTATTTTGGCCCAAGTGTGAGGTCCAGGATCTTGGCCCAATATTTCTACACCCAAACGCATAATAATCTGTCCTGAAGCTTCTTGATTTTTCTGTCTTCTCCAAACCGACTGAAAACACACACGCACACCACCGATCGATTATGTTACAAAAGATTGAAAGAAAAAGTCTATAGTCAATTTGTAAGTTTATAAATTCTTATCTTTTTATTTTGTGGGATATATTTGGGGGTACTAATTTGTGAAGATGCGGTTTTTTTTTAATAAGGGTTTTTAGTGCTTAAATTGAAGACAATGAGGCTAAAAGAATAAGAAAGTATAGTGCTTTATGGTAATTTAGAGAATTTTATGTTGTTTTTATTTTTGTTTTCAACAGTAGCACTACCATCGACAATGGAAAAGTAAGGTTAATTAACATATTGGATGTGAATCTGGAAGTGTGCGGTTATGGTTCATGGTGTGAAAAAGTGCTGGCGGATTTGGTGCATACTATGTGTCTGGTGAATGTCTTGAGAAAATTGTGTTTCTGGTAAGCTTCTTAACTGCTTATATTTGGCATCATAATTGATTTGCGTTTTCGAATTTTTTGCAGTTCAGGAACTATGAATACCATGCTCTTTTTAGGTTCTTTTTTTTCGACCCATTTGTTTTTCTTCAATTTTAGACATTTTCAAGGTAGTATTGTCTTTAAAGTTGAGGTCTATTTTTTTGTCGTGACAGTAAGCTTGGAGTGCTGATCAAGACTATAGTATCAGCGAGTGTGTTGGTGTTTTTAGAAAGGTTGGTGTTTTTCTGCTCCCTTTGTTTTAATATTATAAAAATCCGTACGATTGTTTTAATATGGATCCGGAGTTAACTGTAGTCCGAATCAGGTTGACATAAGATATCTCGGTTTTGTTCTATAGGATCACAACGTAAAGAATCGTGGACGACGATCGCGTTTAGTTTTACCAAACAAGGGAACGGTTGTTAATAACTGGAACTACATTTTTTCACCTTAAATATGTTATCTTGGAATTGTCATGTTTGCTCTTACGGTAATTCAAACCTTTTTTACCATCAAACCTCCTGGAAACATGAACTAGATTTCAGTGGAAATTTATGTTTATCTTCATTCGTTATTTACCGTGATGTTGTTTTGCAAACACTTAATCTATTATACAGTATCACTATCCCAAACACCCCCTAAGTACATTTTTCGCAAAAAATGTATTATGTAGTAATCATAATTTGCCATATATGTATGCATCTGGTCATTACGGCTGTTTATCTGATTTTGATGATTTTATATCACATAATCACTTTCAAAGTACACAGCTAAACACCCCCTAAGTTTATATTTTTTGTGCATTCATATTCACTTATTGGTCCTTTTTATTTGTAGGATCACAAGTGGCCCTCTAGCAGGACTAATTGGGAGGTAATATACCCTTGTGAAAAGAGTGATCTATTTCCCTTGGCATTATTGTTTTTATATGGTTTTTATATCCCTACAACTGACTGCAATCTATTCTAATTGCAATTGTGCAGTATATAGAGAAATAGGAATGGCAATGGGGCGGGTTTGGAGCGGGGCGG
>BQNB010005320.1:75079-102740 GCA_026074375.1 Tanacetum coccineum | reverse complement strand
TTGTGATACTTTTTGGAGTTCATATCTGATAATGGGTCAAATGAGAAAGTACGTTGCTATTATATGCCATTAACCCAATTGGAAACAAGTTCTTTAAGCGAGTTTTACATGTTTATGTGTTGCCTAAGTTTGCTTACAAACCTACTACTGCCCGAATTATCATGAACTGTTAGTTTCTCGACCGAAGGACCGTTTGAGGAAGCGCGAGTGAGTAAATAGATCTATTGGGACTAATTATCCCTATCCGCTTTGGTTCCACTTAACGAAGAACAAACGGATATATGTCATGTCGATTGTGCGTTATGGTGGTCTTTGGTTTGGGACAATGGTTAAGGGCAGGAATACTATGCGACATGATGTAACATGCCCTGCAACAGTAAATACTTTTTATGTGATGATGTATCTGTTATAGTAGTCGCATACGTTTTGACATCTTGTGGTCCACTCTTGTATTAACTTAAACCTATGAATTCACCAACATTATGTTGACGTTTTAAACATGTTTTCTCAGGTGATTAGCTTTGGACTTCTTGACGTGCTATGTGGAGTCTACGTGCAATATGATACCATTTTCAAGACTTTATTATCATTCGTACTCGTTGACTTTTTAAAACTTAATTATGCTTCCGCTACATTTTACTTATGCTTCCGCAAATGTTTAATTTCTTTTAAATTATGTAAAACTTATTTATTTTTAAACAATGCAACGAGTTATGATTTCCAAAACGTCCATTAGTGGTCGTTCTCTTGTGCCTTGTGTTCGAAGTATGATGACGTCACGCCTTCGGACACGTATTCCCTCCAGGCCCCGTCTGGGGGTGTGACAGTAGTGAAGTGTAATTCAAAGCTATAAGCTATTGTGACAGAATTGTTCATAGTTTCCGAGTTTTACTTTGAATATAATAAAGTGTTCTTGGGAAATTCTTGTGAAATCACCATCTTTTGCTCTTGGAATCGGTATAAACCTTGTTACTTGCGATTATCTTTTCTCTGAGGTTACCCTTTCTTTGCGTTTATCCTTTCTCCGCGGTTTACGTTCCCCTTATATTTATTCCTCTATTTACTTATATGGAAGTTGTCTATATAAATATTAAACTTTTCTAAGACATTGTGGATGACACATATGGTCTCTTCTCAAATTTGTTAAGACATTGTGAGGATGCAATGGTCTCGATTCTTATTTTCATAACCTTATACAATTATCGTTCTACTGCAAATCCCCGTCACGGTTTTGTTTATACATGGAATTATGTATGAATCTAAGTTTCAAGTCTTGTTTTTATGGGGGCACTACAACTGGAGGTTTAATATTATAATTTGCTATGTAAAACTCGTTATTTAAAGATCTTTATCTTATGGCTATAACCATGTACTCATCAACTATTTTGAAATTGTTGGTTCGATCTCCCTTGATTGTTATACTCTCCGTCTTCAAGGGACGAGTTTTAAACACTCGTTTCATACTCATTAGAGCACCGACATCGTCATGTCATCCACCACCTTGAAGATTTTGTGAGTACGCGTATTGTATCAGAAATTATTAAGTAGGTTGATTTATAATTCTTTATTTGAAAGGATTGGGACGCTCTTTATTTTTTTAAATAAAGAAATTGTAAATCGATGACACCATAAGTTATAATTTATTTTTACATAAATTGGACGCTTCTTTATGCAAAATAATAAATTATAATTGAGTGGCTTATTTGTATCCAAAATGAACACGAGTACGAACCTTGAACCCAATAATTCTGAAATCAGTTAAAAAGATTAGGAATCACAATCCTGTTCACACTCTAGTTAGAATCTTTCAAGCCTTGCTTGAACCACCTTATCTCATTCTTAAGTTACTGTTGCCGTTAAAAAACCTTGCAATCATGATGCGTTTGTGGAGCTAACCGACTTGTGCACTCTTGAGCTAATGAATTTGATTCATCCTGGAACTAACGACTGCATGCAATATTCCATCGCCTATCGCATAAGCTCTCTCGCGAGCTCCTTCCATGTATTGACCTTTATTCTAGGGATGATATTTCTCGAATGTCCCCACTCTCCGCATTCCGTCACCGTTTGTTATAGTTATTGTTGCTATGTATTCTTATACTTTTGATTCGCGACTCCATATGTTTGTGCTATGATTTCTAAATTATTAAAATAAATAATTATTTTAATAAAGATTTTTTTATGGTTTCGGATATATATATTTGTTCTTGTCAAGAGTATGTGAGATTTGTGAGTTGCAACAAAGATGACAATGAGTTTAGGCTTGAATTATAGTGAATTTGGTGGATTAGTTTTGGCGTAAAAGAATTTTGGTTATTTGGGATAATAATTGCGGCAGTAATGGTTCAAATTTATGGTCAGGTCCATTGGTGAATTATAAAAATATAGTTGTTGGTCCGAGTTTTAAATGAGGGTAAAAAGGACGTTTAAAATGTTTCGAAAGGTTTATTAAGTGCTGAAAGTCTTTGAAAATATTTGTGGAGCTTCTTAATATTTAAAACGAAGGTTTAAGAATTTTCTAAAAAAAAAAAAAAAAAGGATAAGTCGTTGCCGTTCTGTTTCATTTCTAATCAGCAATTTTATTTTATATGGATTTTTGCAAGCTAAGGGTTTTGGTTAGACACTAGGGTTTCACTAGTTCGTTTTGGAAAAAAAATGGAAACTTTCTATAAATAGTAAATTTTTGTAAGAACGTCGTAACATCTTCATAAACCTAAATCGGTTCGTAAAAACACATTTTTGTTGACTAAACTAAAGCGCAAACATATATGGTTGTCTATTTCGTTATTAAACGTTGTGTACAACGTTTCGTTATTATTATTATTTCTTATGCTAAGGTACGCCTATTATTAAAGTCGCGGTTGGAGCCGTTCGGTTATACCTCTATTCGCATCGTCTGCTTATGGTGTATTGAGTCACGATACATCCTCATACTTCCTAAGTAAGTTGAATACTTACGTCCTTTAGCCTCGTCCAATGTTAACCGTCGAACCTTACAGATATCAGAAAATAGACTCTGCCCTTAAACACTTGAACCCCTTATACAGACATACCCTGGTACCAACATTTTTCTCCTTTTGATATTTCCACTGTTAAGGGACTTTCTTTATAACGCGTTTATATCAACCACAAAACTTGTAATGATATTTTTCTAAGACACTCATGTTGATGGATTATATATCCTGGTCAAACTTATCTAAAATTTCTGTATATGAGAAGTGTCGAAACGTCAAATTTTGCTGAATAAAGTTATCAACGCCATGTTTAAAAACGGGTTTGTTAAATCTTAAATCCTTTCTTGATCACACATATGGTTAAAACAAAAAATCAAATCCCGGGACGGGATTCCTTTTAAGGGGTAGGTAATGTCACACCCCGCAAATTTCAGAACTTTAAATTACTATTTTACCTTTTGACTTTTTGGTTCCGACTTGACTTTTTGACTTTTTGACCTTTTACGGTCACATAAAAACAAATACCGCGTAGCCGGTAAATTTTTGAAACGTATTTAAATGACAAATCATAATTTTTATTATTATCTCTCATTTACAAATTTATTTTCAAACTTATTTGACTTGAAAACGAGAAGATATATATTATTTTAAGTTGACTTATCAAAAACGACCCGCTAAATCACCTTTTCACGACCTGGACTCTAAAGCAATTTGATGTAAAACGACATTCCGAACAACTTTTCAGTTTTACCCGAGACTTGAAACCAAGCAGAAAATGACTAAAATAGCCTCGCAAAATTTTGAACACAGCTCGTACCGACCCAAAAATAATTAAATTTATATTCAATAATAAATAAAAATATTTAATAAATTATTCTACATTTTATTCAAAAGCGTTTATTTAAAAACATGAACGTTCAAAATAAAGCTTCATTTTTACAAGACAAAGCTTACTCGCGACACTCAATGGTACCAAATAAATAATAATGATTTTAAATATATTTTATAAAAATATTTATAATAATACTAGTCGACTGAATACTCATTTTTATAAGAAAAATGATTTGGAAAACAATGACGCAACTTTCGTATTTTGAATAATTCGTTAACTGGCTCAAACGAGACCCGAACCAATATTTTATAAAAGTTTCCTAAAATATCACATTTGGTCCCTGTGACGATATTTATAAAACCTACCCTAATCTATTATACTCTTGACACTTTAATTTTAGAGTTTATATTATATATAGTTAATGAGTTAGGGTTAACTCATTTATAACTAGCCTCCTACACACACTCCTCTCCTCCCACATAATTTCCGGCGCCTCCCCCACCTCCGGCCAAATTTCCAGCCATCTGCCGCCGCGCCTAAAACCACCCCTACTCCACCCCGGTCTACACAATCACCACCCCATCGTCATCCTCTTAACCGTCACCATCTTCACCCGACCACCACATCACCCTCGTCCCCACAGCAGGGTGCGTTCGGTTTGGTTGGGTCTAACACCTCAAAGGGTGCGTTTTGTTTGGCAGCCAACGCCACCGCGGGTGCGTTTTGGTTATTATCGCAGGCACCATGGGTGCGTTTGGTTTTAAAAGACGCAGCAGGGTGCATTTGGGTTTGTGGTTCAGCAGCAAGTCCGTTTGGTTTTATTATAAAGTATATAGGGTGCGTTGGGTTGATGTAGAAACTGACAAGGGGCGTTTGGTTTAAGAAAAAGATAACAATAAGGGCGCGTTGGTTGTATTTGCACCGACCAGGGTGCGTTCGGTATGGTGTTTCTTAGCACTCCAAGGGTGCGTATGGTTTTACCAGTCACGGCACCAGGGTGCGCTTGGTCTTGGAAATGAACAGCCGGGTTTGGTTTGAAGCAGCTATAGGGTGTGTTTGGGTTAGTAGTTTCACCCGCAAGGGTGCGTTGGGTTTAGGGTAGCACCACGAGTGCGTTTGGTTTTCTCATCCATATCTACCTCGTCACCACGGTCTCTACAGCCGTCGTGACTCAGCCGCGTACCACCACCACTTTACCCTCTTTAACTCGAGTTTGGTTGGTTATATATATTTTGTTTAAAAACCAAGTAATAATTTGTTTGGTTTGTGTTTGTTAAACTAGTTTCGTTTTGATTGATTTAGTATGGTTTTGTTCTCTTATTTCAGTCGATATACACGCTCGTAAAGGAGTGTTTACTATTGCGTTTATGGCCTCATAAGGGGTGTTTGTTTCTGGGAATAACACCAACAGTGGGTGTGTTTGGGTTTGCGTTTAACAGCACCAAGGGGTGTTTGTTTTGCTGGACAGCAGCCCCAAACAGGGGCGTTTAGTTCTGTGAGTAACAACATAAAGAGTTGCGTTTGGTTTGCTGATTTACCGCCCCAAGGGGGTTTTGGGTTGTTGTTTAACACCTTTAGGGGCTGTTTGGATTTGGATAAACTGCACCTAAAGGCGCGTGTTTGGTTTAGAGTTTGGGGGTGTTTGTTTTTACTTAAAATTGTGTTATTTGTATTGGTTAGTTTCGAATATTGAATCTTGGGTAATTTGCAACACGGATTGATGAAAATGGGAATACGTTGTTTAAACGGCAAGGTCTTGCGAAATTTCTAATATTTGTTATACTTAGGAAATTTCATAAAGTTTATATTATTTTAGAAAACCGATAAATGGACAATGTTATATAGTTTTTAAGGATTTTTAAAAATTGTAATTATACACTAACGCTGTACAACAAACGAAAACTATTCTCTTTACGAACGATACAAACTAGTTTACACATAATGAAATACCAAATTATAAATTAGTATTTTATATTTCGATTAGTAAATAAAATAATAATAACTTTTGCACAAACTTTAAAAAGTCATTTAATCTAATGCAGCAAAATCAAAACGCAGTGTTTACTTTTCTGTAAGATCCCTTTTGTCAATTAATTAGTGCACTTTGATAAAAAGTGTCCGAATTATATTATAACCCATTATTTTTATCACGTTTCTTATATAATATTGAAAATGTATTATATACTACGACTTTTCCTTTTGAATGTTTGTCTTTATTATATACTTCATCATATGAATTATATAATTGTTCATTTTTCATATGTAATATATATACGGAATATATTACGTACTATACGTGTGTTTTTCGATTTATTTATTTAACCAACCACCAAACTCATCCAACTTGAAATCCAAATCCCTTATCAACGAGTCGCGTTGATGTACTCATCCATCGGTAAACCCCAATTCAACATCCTAAGCTAGTGGGATATAACCGTAAAGTTAAGCTGCATCTTCTTGGTCGGAGTCGTTCAATTTTTGTTCGTGCTGTACTTGTTATTTGCATTTATGCTGTTGCGCTTTTGCAGCATCAAGGTGAGGGTTCATAGCCCCACATTTTACTCGTTTTGGATTAAATAGATTTATTATCTATGGGGTGAGAAAACATGCCTCGTTTACAAATCGTTTACGTTACCGAATTTCAACTTGTTGTACCACACTAATACAAACTTGTTACTTGATTGATATCACACACTCTTTCTACTTATGGAATTAAGTACTTAAAGTTGTTTATGAATAAAATGGTTATTTCTTCATTGGACACAAGTGTTTTCGGTTACCATCTCCTATTTACGTGTTGCCTAAGTTTGCTTAACAAACCACTACCTACTGCCCGAATTATCATGAACTGTTAATTTCTCGACCGGAGGACCGGTTGAGGGAGCGCGAGTGAGTAAATAGATTATGGACTAATCTATCCCTATCGCTTTGGTTCCACTTAACGAAGAACAAACGGATATATGTCATGTCGATTGTGCATTATGGTGGTCTTTGGTTTGGGACACCGGTTAAGGGCAGGAATACTATGCGACAGGATGTAACATGCCCTGTTGATTATTAGCTTCAGTGTCATGAGCTTAGCGCAACAGTATACACTTTTCATGCGATATTGTATTCGTTATAATAGTCGCATGTGCTTGTAGTGAAGTTTATTCTCCTTATAACTGTCACCGTGGTATGTAAACTTGTGGACCTACTACTTTGGTTTGAAACGTTTCTGATTACTAACAGTTTTCGTAATACATTGAGTGAAGCTGTTCACTAAATGTTTTGGTCCTTCATAAATGTTTTACTTAAACCTATGAATTCACTCAATTTATGTTGACTGTTTTAGCATGTTTTTCTTAGGAGCTTAGCTTTGGACTTCTTGATGTGCTATGTGGAGTCTACGTGCAATATGATATCATTATCAAGATTTTATTTCTCTTTCATACTCGTTGTATTTTGAAAACCAATTTATGCTTCCGCTAAATTTTACTTATGCTTCCGCAAATGTTTAATTTCTTTTAAATCTTGTAAAACTTATCTATTTTGAATAATGCAACGAGTTATGATTTTCAAAACGTCCATTAGTGGTCGTTCTCTCGTGCCTTGTGTTCGGATTATGATGACGTCACGCCCTCGGACACGTATTCCGTCCAGGCCCCGTCTGGGGGTGTGACATTTGGACTCCGGCTGCTCCAAGCATATGACCGGAGATCGCTCTCAGCTCATCAATTTCGTCAATAAGTTTTTGGGTACAGTTAAATTCGGAAATGATCATGTGGCAAAGATATTGGGTTATGGTGATTATCAGATTGGGAATGTTATGATATCAAGGGTTTACTACGTGGAAGGACTTGGACACAACTTATTCTCTGTTGGGCAATTTTGTGATTTGAACCTTGAAGTTGCTTTTCGTCAACACACCTACTTCATTCGTAACTTAGAAGGTGTTGATCTATTGACTGGATCTCGAGGCAACAATCTGTACACTTTGTCTCTTGGAGATATGATGGCGTCCTCTCCCATATATCTTTTGTCAAAGGTCTCAAAAACTAAGTCCTGGCTATGGCACCGACGTCTGTCTCATCTGAACTTTTGTGCAATCAACCATTTAGCTAGACATGGTCTTGTTCGTGGTCTCCCTAAGCTTAAATTTGAAAAGGACCATTTATGTTCTGCTTGTGCAATGGGTAAAAGCAAGAAGAAACCCCACAAACCTAAATCTGAAGACACCAACCAAGAAAAACTCTATCTTTTGCACATGGATCTTTGTGGACCAATACGTGTCGCGAGTGTTAATGGAAAAAAGTACATCCTCGTCATTGTCGATGATTACTCTTGATTCACATGGGTTAAGTTCTTAAGGTCAAAAGATGAAGCTCTAGATTTCATAATCAAGTTTCTCAAGATGTCAAGTGCGGCTTAAGTTTATTGTTCGAAGAATCAGAACATATAATGGTAACTGATTTGTTAATCAAACTATTGCGTGAATATAAGGAGAAGATTGCTATCATCATGAAACATCTGTTGCTTGCTTTCCACAGCAAAATAGTGTCGTTGAAAGACGTAATCATACGCTAATTGAAGTTGCCCGCATAATGTTGATTTATGCAAAAGCTCCGTTATTTTTATCATGGGCATAGAAGTAGTTGCTACCGATTTACACCAAATGTTTCCATCATACGCCCTTCATCACGGCAAAACACATATGATCTTTTACATGACAATACTACCGACTATCATTTTTCATGTATTTGGTGCACTCTGCTATGCCGACAATTATGTGATAGTGAGAATTTGGCGTAAGGTACAATTGAAGGCTGATATTCTATTTTCATTGGTTATGCACTCAACAATGAAAGCTTTCTAATTTTAAAACCGACGTACCAGACGATCATGGAGTCAATTTCATGTAGGATTTTGATGAGCTGAGGGGGGGGGGGGGGGGCTGCAATGGGCTTATGAACATAGCAGTTCAAGGGGGGGAAAACCCGCACTTCATTGAAAATGACTATTTCAACAATCAGTTAGCACTCGTGCCAAACCCTCCTCCTTCAACACCATTTATACCACCTTCAAAAACTGATTAGGATATATTGTTTCAACCTATGTTTGATGAATTACTCACTCCTCCACCAAGTGTTGATCTCCCAGCCCCTGAAGTCATTGCTCCAATTGCTGAAGTAGTTGCTCTAGTACTTGCTGTATCAACCGGTTCACCTTCCTCAACAACAGTTGACCAAGATGCACCATCACCAAGTAACTCTCAAACAACACCCGAAACTTAACCTCCAGTCATTCCTCACGATGTTGAAGAAGACAATCATGATATTAAAGTTGCACATATGGGTAATGATCCGTACTTTGGTATCCTAATTCCTGAAGTCCCTTCAGATTAATCTTTGTCAACAGATTCTATTCATACAATTGTGCATCCCGATCACCAAATTTCTGAACATAATAGCAAATGGACTAAGGATCACCCACTTAAAAATATAATCGGTGAACCCGATAGACCAGTTTCCACAAGGCTACAGTTACATGAGCAAGCTCTTTTCTGTTACTACGATGCTTTCCTCGCTGTTGTTGAACCCAAGACGTATAAAGCTACTTGGACTCAATCCTGCTGGATCAAAGAAATGCAAGAATAGCTCAATGAGTCCGAACGCCTTGAAGTATGGGAGCTCGTACCTCGACCAGATAAAGTTATGGTTATTACTTTGAAATGGATCTACAAAGTAAAACTAGATGAACTAGGAGGTATTCTAAAGAACAAGGCTCGATTAGTAGCTCGTAGTTACCGTCAAGAAGAGCGAATTGATTTTGAAGAGTCTTTTGCTCCGGTTGCAAGATTAGAGGCTATAAGGATTTTTCTTGCATTTGCCGCTCACATGAACATGGTCGTCTACCAAATGGATGTCAAGACTGCGTTTCTGAATGGTAATTTGTAGGAAGAGGTTTATGTCAGCCAGCCGGACGGTTTTGTGGATCCAGATAACCCCAATCACGTGTACAAGCTAAAGAAAGCTCTTTATGGGTTAAAACAAGCTCCACGCGCGTGGTATGACATGTTGTCTTCGTTCCTGATATCCCAAGACTTCTCCAAAGGCTCAGTGGATCCTACTTTGTTCATCCGTAAGGAAGGCAAGGAATTACTTCTGGTACAAGTATATGTTGATGATATTATCTGTGTTGCATCTACACCTGAACTGTGTGACCCATTTGCTAAAATCATGTGTTTAAAATTTAAGATGTCAATGATGGGAAAAATCTTATTTTTCTTAGGATTACAGATTTTTCAAAATCCCAGAGGCATCTTTATTAACCAGTCAAAATATACCCTTGAATCTTTAAAGAAATACAGTTTTAACTCTTGTGACCTAGTGGATACTCCCATGGTGGAGAAATCCAAACTGGATGAAGATAAAGAAGGGAAAGCAGTTGATCCATCACATTATCGTGGCATCATTGGCACCCTCCTTTATATCATAGCCAGTAGACCTGACCTACAATTTGCTATATGCATGTATGCCCGGTATCAGGCTAGGCCTACCGAAAAGCACTTACTTGCGGTTAAAAGGATCTTTCAGTATCTAAAAGGAACCGTCAATCGGGGACTATGGTATTCGAAGGATTCTTCAATTGCACTAACAGCATTTGTAGATGTGGATCATGTTGGTTGTCAAGATACACGCCGTAGCACATCTGGTAGTATGCAGTTCTTGGGAGATAGACTTGTTAGCTTGTCCTCAAAAAGGCAGAAGAGCGCTGTGATATCCAGTACGGAAGCTGAATATATTGCTATGTCGGGATGTTGTGCTCAAATTCTTTGGATGAGATCACAGCTTACCAACTATGCCCTTGGATTCAATAAAATTCCAATGTACTGTGATAACAAAAGCGCTATTGCCTTAAGCTGCAATAATGTTCAGCATTCCAGGTCGAAACATATAGACATCAGATTTCACTTTATCAAGGAGCATGTTAAGAATGGGGTGATTTAACTTTACTTTGTTAATACGGAGTATCAACTAGCGGACATCTTCACAAAAGCCCTTGCAAGAGAAAGAATTGAATTTCTTATCAACAAGCTGGGTATGCGGAGTTTTACGCCAGAAACTCTGAAACTATTGGCAGATGAAGTTGATGAATAGTGATGGTACCTATTCAAATACCATGTATCATATGTATATATATTAAAAACCATAAAAGCCAAAAAGATTTTTCCTTTTCAGAAATTTTTTATAAAAACAAAATACAAAAATATAAAATCTTCAAAACCAAATAAAAAATAAAAAAAAGAAAAATATAAAAAGAGGTAATAATGGCATGTCTTCTGAAAATCGATAACATTTACGGTCTTAGAAATGTCATTCAATAATGATACGAGGCTGTAAATGAAGTTCGAGCAGAAGTTCAGATGTTTTCAAAACATGCCAAATGGCTTGTTATTATTTCAGATAGCAACCCGGTCTGCATCTTAAAGGCAAGTATTTCAAAAAGAAAACTTGACCTCATAACAGGAATTTATTCTTGGGCATGGTCTACTTTATGACCATGCAAAGGCTTGTGATTACTTTGCATCACAACTCGTGCTTCCTACATTCCATGAGTGTACGTGTCAATGCACTTATGTGTGAAAATAAGAGAAATCTTATATATAATTGGTGTTTGTTTTTCATGAATAAAAACATTGCTTCATCAGAAAAAAAAAATTCAACGACATTCGACTACTCAAACAACGACTACAGCTCTTTAAATAGAAAACGGGTCATTGTTTGAGGGGGAGAAAATGTCAAAAATCTTCTTCAAAAGGTCATTTGGTAAAAGGGATAAAGGTTTTAAACAATAACGGAATATCATTCTTTGGAAAAGTTAATTAAATTTAGCTTATGTGTGCCTTTCATGTTATTTGTTTATGCCTTGAGTGAGAATATGTGCATGATTAAGTTCTTAGGTATATTAGTTAAACCTATAAGGACTAAATGTGCCATTGTGATAACTTTGTTATGCCTAAGTAAACTTTTATCTTAAAATGGTTAAGTTCTTAATGTTTAGGGGGTGAATGTGTCAAAAACATAAAATGTTTTATAAACACCCCACCCACCATCACTGTTTCACACACACACACACCTATTTTCTCAAAAACCCTCCACCGATCGCCAACCCTTCATCCTTGATTTCTAGACATTTCCGTGCTTAAGGTATAATTCAAATAATGTTCCTCTCACCACAATGAGCTCAAATCTCGAATGAATGACTTTTTCATAAGGATTTAATTTTGAAAACCCTAATAATCGAATTAGGGTTCTTCAAATTTAAAACTGAAAAAAATGTAAATTCATTGAGGGGTTTTGTTCATTGTTGGGTGATTAAGACACGCTTATTACAGTTTTTAATTTACATAACATATGTGTTTGTTTTGCGTGATTATGTATGACGACATGTGCGAATTTGATTTTTTTGGTACAAAGGATTGTGGGTTTTGCAATACATTGATGCTAAATGTGTAAATGATGGTGTGTATGAGTGGAAACACTGTGATGAGATGTTTGAATCTTGGGAACTCGTAAAATTTTGAAAAATATGTTCGTTTGAAAAATTGGTAATGTATCTGTGCTTAAATGGTGAAAACATGTTTTTTGTTGACATTGTGAGACTAAATGCGTGAAGTTTGAGATGTCAAAACACTTGAAACACTCGTCTCAATATTCAAAATTCATAGAACTTTCCGAATTCGCATTCATAGTTGTATACGAATTTGTAGTCCATGTCGTACACGAATTCGCAGTATCCTTAGTATCTGAATTCGCAGATAGTCTTTAGTATACGAATTCGCAATAAAGCCTATGGTGTCCGAATTAGCAATATCCTTTAAGGCCCGAAACCGGGTCAATACATAAACTGTCAGATAGTCCGGGATTTGCAATGTGATGTAGGACACGAATCCCAGTGTGCCTTCAGTATCGAATGTAGCAATGTGATGTGAGGACAATGATTTGCAATTTTTACTTAAAATCCAGATTCAATCATACTTAATGGATTCAAAATGGCTAATTATCATAAACACGTAGATTCTAACCAAAAGGTGACTTAAAACATGTGTTAGGTAGCAAATTTAAAATTGATTATTTTTGAAATCTAATCAAGTTAAAATTGGAGTATTCAAACTAACGACCTAATTTAAGTTCAACTCTTTCAATGGTTTCCTTCTAAATGTGTTATTTGCATAAGTGCCTCAATTCAGGGTCTCTATATATAGTGCACTATTATAAACTTGGTGTTATATATATAACTGTATCGACTCTTTCTTAGCAGAACCTTGAGTATGACTACAGAACAACAACAAGCTTTGGATCAATGCCTTTTGTTCCAAAGGAGACCAATGTCTTCGATTTGGTAGTTGAATACAGATTAAGCACCAAGTTAAAGCCCACGGAGAACCTACCTTTCAAGTTGCTTTGGATGTTCTCACTCTCACTCCTTTTTATCCAGCCTTCTTGATCACAGCAAGTGTCCCTGCCGTCTACATGCAGGAGTTCTGGGCTACAGTTACCTATCAAAAGCATCACATAAGATTCAAGATGAACAAGAAGAGCTATTCCTTTGATATGGAAACTTTCAGAAACATGCTTTTGATTTGTCCAAAACTTCCTGGACAAAAGTTTGTAGATCCTCACATTTGAGAGAGGAAATAATAACTTTCATTAGAGAATTGGCTACGCCTAGCAACACTTCAACTTACTCTCCGATGTCAAGTCGATACGTTCTCAACCTTGGAGAACTTTTGGAACCATCATCAATAAGTGTCTTAGTGGTAAAGTAACGAAATGCACACTTCGTCTTTCTAGGCTAAGATTACTTTGGGGATTGTATTCACCAGTGAGAAAGCTTGATATGTTTACCTAGTTTTAGGAAGACTAGTTTTTCAGAGCGAATATCAAACAAGTCAAGAAAGATAAAAAAATACATGGTTTTACCCTAAGAGTCATACAAAGTTATCATCAGTTACTTCTATGTTCAAGCCCAATCCATTCAGAGAAGAAACAAGGTAGATTAGGCACATGGCTAATGATGTTTCTATCTTAGATAAAACTATGAGATTCCATTCCTCCACTCATGAAGTTGTTCAAAAGATACGGCTGCCTTCTTTCTCCAGACTATCTAACCATCCAGCAACTGAAGAATTGAAGCGTTCAAGATCTTACCATGATCTTGCTACTGAAGGGTGCAACACACAACCAAAATATGTGCGTCGATCTCTCCAGGAACCAAACTCTGATGAAGCACCAAGCCTTCCTCTGCGTCAATGAGTCAAAGCATCGGCTTAGGCTTGAAATATTGGAAATGAAAAGAAACAGCTCTTGGATTGGAAACTCTCTAAGACCATAGCTTGACTAGGCAGAACAATGAAACTGGCATTGATAAAAAGCAAAACACAGAACTTCACATTCTCAAACCAGCAAATTCTGGTGCACATGAAGGAACTGGTGTTACACCAGGGGTTCTCGATGTACCGACTTATGAATCTGATGATGAGCAAATCTCCTTTGGACTCAAGTGAAGAAGAAGATGCTGATAAAGAGAAAGTGAGTGAACACGAAGTATGACGTGATGATGAATGAATTGGGTCTGACAATGATGGTGATGACTCTTGTTCATCCCACGTTTTCAACTAATGGAGAGATGAAGCAAAAGCTACGTTGATGAAGTAAATGAAGAGTAGCTGTGATTCCAAGGGTTAACACCTTCTTATGTTGAATTCCATAATATGAAGTCGTGATGATGAAATTCATGATGCATATGTTGAGGGAGATAAGTTGAATGAAGAGAGACGTGTATGCAGGGACGAAGCGGATATGCTATACGGGGTCAGTGACATAAATCTGGGAGGGAAGAGGACTGTGATGAAGATGCTCCATTGCTTAATGTTCCAAGCAACTTCAGGAAACTAAAGCCTACTCATGTGATCTCGTGACTCTCCGATCATTACTAAAGGTCAGCATCGAGGTCTTTCGTGTCATCTGGCTTCGTTTCTCAACATGCTCATCCCCCAGAAGATACAGGTATTGACTTAATATTTAATCTAACACTGATGGCAACTCACGTGTAGATGTTCTGTTCACCACTATTGCTGGCACTTTGTGTTTGCAACAACTCTCTCCTCCGCTCCCCACGCTCGCCTTCATCAACATATGCAACATTAAACCAGTCCCCATCACAAAATGTTCTAAGCTCCTTCCCCCTGCAAGATCTTCTAAATCTTTAAAAAATCTTTATTTCGGTTTAACCATAGACTAAAAACTTTGAAACCGATACTCTGAGTTCAAGCAAACAAACCAATATGTTGATAGCTATTTTTCCATTCCCTGCATTGTTGATCGCATATCTTGCAAAACAAGCTGAATGAAGCCGTCAAAACAGTTGTACAATTGCAATATCGACAAAACTCAGAGATGAAGCTCAAGTGAAAAATGAATCTCCTTCAAAGCAAAATCAACATGATGACAACATAAAGAAAATAATCAAAGGATCAAGTCAACAACAAGTTAATGGCACAAGTCTCCAAGATTTTGCTGCAGAATAGAGAAGTCGTAACCGGAACAACTCTCGATGCAGAGGTTATTGACTCGTTCATCCACTGAATACAAGACCATTCAGTGCTGTAGCCGCCAACTCCTTCTGAATTAGGAGCTTAAGAAGATTTCCATAGACAAAGATGGAGAGCCATAAGTTCAATCTTCCCGATAGATGTCACAAAAGAATCTTTTACTAGGGATTAGTTGAAGCTTACGAAAGTTGACCAAGCTCATTCTTGACAGTATGGTTGCTACCTGTCTTCGTTTAAAGACGAAGAGATGGGTTGAGAATTAAAGACGGAGAAAACCCTCCGCTGGATCAAAGGGGGTCCAAGAGTAGACGACGCTAGAAAAGAACTAGAGTCAACCAGTGCTCCAAGGAAAAGATATCCAAAGAAATGGCAAGTCAACTGATGGGTCAAATCTCAACACAAGTCTGCTGGGCACGGAGTTTGCTCCTATCAAAGGAAGACAATGCACACTGACAGGGATTTGGAAGTACCCGCACATCAAGAGTTATGATTACTAAGAGCTATTGAAGTAAAAAATATGATGAAGAGACATCTCAGCATCCTGATTGGTTTTAAAAACCAGCAAAAATCCCTACTCCCGATCGTGATTGCGAACAAGACATACTTGATGTCCTGGACCAGTTAACCTTGGTTAAAGCAATCTGGCTCGGAAGACGGTCTCGTGATCATTGATGAGCTAATGATATCCATCTGCGACTTATCTGGCATTTATGATGAATCGGCTCAAAATTGACACTTTAACACCTGAATTATTAGCTGGTCCAACATTTGAGCTGATGAAAGGTACATGCAAGAGTTTGGTTAAGCTAGAATACTTCTTTAAATAAGTCTACAAGGAATTACAGATCAACTAGATTGTGCACAACCCTAAAAGCGTCTGCAATATCCTCATGGATCTGCAAAAGCCACTACCATTGATTCCCTAACCTCATCTTGCGGTTCGTCACAGTCATTCCATTTGTAACTTCATCAACAACGACCTGCGTATCTCACTATATTTGGTGGTGTCTCAGCGTAATTAGTAACTTCCAATCACAAAGACAGGCTGCCAGATTATGTCATTCAAATAAGATTGAGATTTGGTTCCCAAAACAATCTGGAGTGAAGTGACGATCAACTACGACAAGCATGCCACTATGGGGGAATTTCTTCATTGTGGGACGCAACATCTACATTTACTATGGCTGCTGCGCCTTGCTAACAGGGAATTGCTCGTGATGTTTACTCCAAACGTAGAATCATTGCTGTCATAAAGATTTAAATTGTCGAATGGCACAACTACAAACATTTGGATTGGATCACCGTTTGTAGAGATAATGACAAGCTATATACATTCAAGGAAGGAGACCTTTAAACAGCATCCCCTTCAATGATATCGAAGACAATGTGATTCTTCTTGTCAAGGTCGCTGACAAATCGTCAATGATTGAAAGATCGTTTCGCTTTTGGTGTCTTCTCTGAGAATGTTTACAAGAAGTATCGTCATCCAAGCGTGTTGAGGCATCTTCAGTTAGGTATCGAAAAGTAAACCAAAAGAAGCTCACAGCACAAAGCCGATCGTACAGATCCTGATCTCTAATGCCGGGATGGCTATATACAGCATATCAATCCCATTAGAGCTTATTCTATAGAACAAATGACAAGAAGAACAAGTTGATGTGTATTTGAAGAAACTCACAGTTGTGACAGACACTTCAATGATGTTCGAACTGCTCTTAATGATCGTCTGAAAGGGATTAGGATGGAATATCTACCAAAGACAATATGGAGACAGAGTGATAAGGAACGAGCAAAAGCTATGATCCAGGCGATCGACAAACAGCTCAAGTCGAGGAGGATAATGAGAAGTTTGGAAATAATTTGTATGTGGTTGTGTGTGTTGTGGTTTGTGTTGTTCCACCCTGCCGGGTTCCCAAAGGGCGGCTGGGAGACGTACGGGGTGACTTGCGACTGCGCAAGGGACCATGAGATGGTATTGCCATTTGTTGTCCTCATCATAATCAGGTCAAAACTTATTACATAAAGTATTTAATTGTGAAATTGTATATATAGTGCCAGGGTAGAGATATTTAGTTGAGACATTAAGGAGGTCTCGAGTACAAAAACTTTTCAAGAATTTCAAAAGTAAAATCAAAAATTTCAATATTGTATCTGCTCACTGTCTTATAAACCTCAAACAATAAGGGGAGCATTAAAATGTTCCCGTTCGGATATTATGTAACATTTTGTTCCCGTACGTTTTAATCAATTGATATCCAAAATATCAAAGCGATTAAGCATTTCGGATAAGGGGAGAAAATGTGATTTACTGAACTAATTTGATTGAAATGTGATCATAGCTCAAAAAGATCAACTGCACTCAAACTTAGCATGTACTACGATTACGATGCACATGTTAAGGCGCGGGGGGTGGCTTTAGTGATAATGAAAAAAACTTCAAAGTGTAAATCTTTTGATATTCTATCAAACACTTTGCTTGAATTTTTTCAAAGATTTTGGAAGGATTGTGATGAATATACCCAAGAGACGCACCATGCACTTAAATTTATGGAGTTTTAGAAGGTGGCTTAGGCTTAGGTTTCGATTCCCATAATTAGCCAGAACGGAGGGATCTACCAGGAGATCCACTAGTTAGTGTAGACGTCCGTAGTATGATACAAAAAGGAGAAAAAGTAAGAATCAGAAAGTGCCGACTAGATGTAGTATGCACTAGAATAAAACCCACAAGGTGTTAGTAGAAGTCTTCGTAAGCGCGAAGGGGTTGAAGAATGAAAAAGAAATGTAACTGATATAAAGGGTGAAAAGAAAGAAGCCACTCCATTCTTAGAGCGAAACACTGGTCCAATACATATACACTGTCGGAAACCCTAAGGTGTGGTCTGAATATCTTAGACGACTGTTCATGGGATGCCAGTGACGCTACAGACAAACCCTCCTTGCCACTCAAGGTCTCTTCAACCGACTCTTGTTATCAGTTTTCATAAGGAGGATTTACCGCATTTTCTATCGAGACTTTTCTACTCGTGTTGTTGTTATTGAAACCAAACGAGGCAGTCCGCTCCAGCCTTCAATCACAAAAATCAAAGTGCACTATTGAGTCTAGAGCCAAAAGAGATCATCCATAAATCTCATTAGGACACTTGTCAAAATTATGCTTGCTATCTCACACAATGTGAATAACGAGAAATATACTAAGAGTCCTACGCATTATCCTTATGATTTTGCCAGAACATCCGAGTGATATAATTCACAGTGAAGATGGAAATCCTGCTTGAGCCAACATCAAACAAGCTCATGGTAGGTGGACTTGTGTGATTCGTATATGAATCAAACTCTTGTGAATCTGGAATAGACGATGGTGCGATTTATAAGGAATCCAAATTGTTAAACCGGTTATGATGACGATTGATGGATGAATTTTGAAATGATTAAACACTCTCGATGTGTCACAAAATCGCTTAGCATAAGTGATACGTGATTGATCTTCAATACATTTTTTTATTTTCAATCGGTGAGATTCGTAACGAACTGGTTCACTTTTAATCGTCGTCTACTTTGAGACGTTCCGCTAATGAAAACATGATGAGTGTGATGAATTGATAACACATGTGTTAGAAAAGATTCGATACGTCAAGCTGTGAAATCGTGTCAATGGATTCTATTAAATTGAATCTACTGCTCACAGGTCGCTCCTACGAATTCATGGTTACTGTTTTAATGTAATGTTTTAATGCGGATACCTTAGAAAGATGGAGGTGAAGGTACGTGATTCGATGTTGATCACAAGATTCATAAAACACATTGTATTACCGGAACGACAAACCATAAAGACCATCTTGAAAGCTCAAGTACATGTGCAGACTTCCGGCTACTCTGATAACGTACGTCTTTTCTTGAAGTGGACAAAGTATTTAAAGTCAAAGACTTTCAAAGAAGTTTCCGTCTCTTTATACGAACGTCTTTCTCGGAGTACGACGGAAGTGTCTATGTTAAGTGAATTTACTAAAGAAAGATGCTACATTAAAGCTTTTCAAGTCAACAAATCAAGAAAGGTATGAGCATGTCGGTCCAGAAGTCACAAGTTCACAAGATGGCAAAAGTTACAAGATGGCGAAACGAGATTATGCTTGGTTGATGATCTCAAGGTGTTCAAAGATCACATTCAAGACAAGATAAGGAACAAGCTCAAGACCTAAAGTCTATGATCACTACATCAAATCACAAGTTAATGATTGAAGTTAAAGACTACGAGCACAAGACTAAAGTCGAAGCATAGTATGCTAAGTTTAAATGTTTGTAAATTGGAGTGACCTCCCTTAGGGGGAGATTGTTAGGAACAAGAAAAGTCTCGGTCACTTCTAATATTAACTAGTCAAAGCCCGTAGTTAGTCAATGTTTAGATTATAAGCTAATATGGCCCAAAGGCCCATGGAAAGCCTTACAAGGCCCATGGCCGGCCACCCTTGGACTATAAATACACCTCTCTATGCCTTGGAGAGGTGGTTGGTTGGTTGTATGTTTCATTTTCACTTAATGCATTTCATGTTCTCTACTTTCTCTCACTATAAAATACATCCTTCCTCCCACTTTCTCTCTCTAGTTCTTGGTTTATATATCAAAGATTACTTGTATTCTACAAAGCATTTTCGAATATCAATGCACATGTTGAGGGGGAGCATTACAAATGGTTTTAAGGCTGAGATCAATACCAAAAGACCGACCATATCTGTAATTAATTGGAATTATAAGGTGGTTAAGATTAGATATTCGTTCCTATAATCCAGCCAGAACCGGAGGGATCTACCCAGGGACATTCCATTAGTTAGAATAGAAGTCCTTAGGTATGATGAAAAAAAGGAGTAAAGTGAGAAAAGGGAAAAATACGAACTAAGACAGAGCTGACACTGGAACAAACCCAACAAGGTGTAAGTGATGAAGTTTTAGTAAGCATTAAATAGGTAGAAGAATTAAAAATAAAAGTTAAGATAAAGGGTGAAAAGAAAGAAGCTCTCCTTACACTTAGGCAGAAACCTGGTCAATACATATGCTATCAGAAACACTAAGCTGTTGTCTGGTATTGAAGGTACATCATGGACCCAGTGATGCAATGAAATACCCTCCCTAGCCACTCAAGATCTCTCAAAAGACTCTTGTTTCATTTCTCACGGAGATTACACGCAATTTTATTGACTTTCTCACTCCGAGTTAGTTGGTATTGAAAAGGTGGCAGTCTGCTCTAGCCTCTGATTACTAAAACCAAATATGCACTATTGAGTCTAGAGCCAAAAGAGATCATCTATAAATCTCACTAAGATACTATTTAATAATATTTATTGCTCACCCACTTTGAAACCAGATAATAACTTAAGACGTCCAACGCAGTATCCTTGTGATATTACCAGAACATCAGAGTGATACTAAAGAACACAATGACGATGGAAAATCTTTTAAAGCCAACATCCAGCCAGCACAGCGGTAGGTGACTTGTGAATCCTAAAAGGAACGAACTATGTGAAACTGATATCAAATCGGTCCAGCTACATGAATTGCGGATAAATTTTGAAACAGATAAACTGTTGGTGTGTTATCAAAACCGTTTTTGCATCTTAACACACGACTGATTATCCTAAATCAAATTTTCAATTCTTATGTCTATGGGAAGCCTCAAAGGGTATCTGGACAAGAAGAAATCTAAACATGAATTGACGAACCTTAATCGGGAAGATAATAAACTTACCGATTCACTACTTACCGTGTTGTCTGCTTGAGAACGCTTCGGTAATAGAGAACGGCTAGTACAAGTTGCGAAACCCTGTCAAGGAGTTTTCTATCAGCATTCTCCCTGATCACAAGCAGTATTTATACTGATTAACTGGGAACCATGGTTATTACACTGTCTCGACGAAGAGACAAAGCCAACTTTCGTCCATATTATGATGTATTTATCACTAACCCATTCATGCAGTTTTCCTAACGGTCGGCAACAATACCTCGGACACAAGTCGAAGTCAACACCCCATGCTCATACTCGACTCACATATGTAAAGACATTGTGAAAGCTCAAGTACATGTTTCCAAGACTCCGCTACTCTGATACTGCACTTCCTTCTTGAAGCAACGAAGTGTTAAAAGTTAAAGAACTTTAAGAAGAATGTTTAATATTCAAGCTACTATCTAAAGAAAGGATAAGAAGCATTCGGTCCCAAAGTCACCAAGTACACAAGAGGGCGAAAAATATCTCAAGATGATGATAAGAGATTATGCTTGGTTGATGATCTCAAAGAAGTTCAAGTCACATCCTAAGTCCAATCTTAAAGGAACAAGCTCAATCTAAAGTCAAAGATCACTAGCACATCTCACAAGTTAATGATTTGAAGATTAACAAGACTACGAGCTCAAGACTGAAGACAAGCATAGTATGCAGGCATTAACCATTTTGATAAAATGGAGCCGATCCCCTCTCTTGAGGGGGAGATTGTAGAAATACAAAAGTATCGGTCACTCCTATACATATCATAAAAAGATAGGCCGTCGTAAATGTTTTGGAACCTGATAAGGTAGAAAGCCCAAGGACCAATGATAAGCGCCTTTAAGGGTCCATGGCCGACCAATGCTATTGTATAAAAAGTACCCTCTGCACACCTTGGAGAGGGTTGGTTGTTCACTTTTATTTCATATCAATCTAATATTACTCTCTTCCTTTCTCTCTCTAAAAGTGTTCATCCCTTCCACTTTCTCTCTCTAGTTCTTTGTTATTTCATTGTGAGATAAGATATATCACATATTCTACAAATAATATATACAATAACGCCACAGAAAATATATACAATTAAGGCGTTATCAAATCCCTCCACACTTAGCTATTGTTTGCCCTCAAGCAATCAAAGCAAGAAAACAAGTTACATTTATCGTGTATGTGGAGATAATATAATTTTGACAAGTGTTAATCCGGTTTATATCTCTTAAGGCATCAACATTTAACTAAAGCACCTCACAAAAGGGATATATATATATATATATATGAATTCACACAAAGTCACTCGATAGGGTTTCTATTTGTGAGATCACTCAATTTGCACATACATAATATAGATAGCTACCATATGCTTGTACAAGACATATAAACATGACCGATGAAGCGTGAGCACCATACATAACCTCAAAGAGGCAAAATGTGGGGTTATGATATGGTTTTTAGGCGTGATGAAACATGAGGTATAAGTGTGATTAATATGTCAAGCCAAAGTCTTATGATCACTAAATAACATAACACTTTTTTCGAACTTTTTTTTATCTTCTCTTTTTTTAATACCAATAACATTGACTATGGCAGGCACAAAGGTAAAGGTTTGGCAGGTTGTACTTGGGGGATTTTAGCACTAAAAGCGAGTGCTGCAGTATAATATAGACTTAACGGGTTCATTTGAGTTTTAATTGCCTCTTATCATGCAAAATTGTCTAGAAATTAACCTCACTGTGGTCTAGTAAAATGAAATCAAGCACAAGTTCTAGAGCTAGTAAATTACCGGCACTCTTATAAATATGCAACAAGTATGCATCAAATAAAGGCTAGAATTTCTTCACAATTTAGTGGATTATATTGTGCTAGTTAAAATGTCAATCCAAATGGATTTGCCTTACTAAGCGAGATACATTTTTTTATCTATATATATATATATATATATATATATATATATATATATATATATATATATATATATATATAGTTCATAAAACTTTTTTAGAGACAATGTTTGGCGTTTAGTTCTAATAGTTGCCGTGTTTGTGTATACATAGAATCTTCATTCCTCTTTCTCGTTTGATTCTTGACAGTGTGATTTCTCTTTTTCGTTTGATTATTGACAGCGTGACATATAGATGTCCATAATTTGTGACTATCTTCATGATGATTTAGCATAGGAGAGATATGAAATTGTTTTATTCGAACTTTGTTGTTATTCTAAGAGAATTTTTAGTGGTCATTTATCTTGGCTGATATAGAACACAGTAATATAGTTTTTTGTTAACTTGCAAACACACTCATAATGGATGTATATCAGGGAGCAAGTGTAGAGGGAACAAAAGGGCTTACTTTGATGAAATTCAAAGCGAAGGACCTATTATAGAAGAAAAGGAACTGGACTGCTAACCAAGGCCAACCATCGAAGGTGAGTTTGATGGGTTTTGCAGTCACGCCAGCAGAATAACATTGCCAAGAAGTATCTGCTTAGAGCCCATAACTTTCACAGTTAAAGCCAAAGGTGGTACGCAAAAACTCAGCACCAAACTTCTAAAAGATAAAGCTCACCATGAACCCGTTGAGCCTACACCCCTTGACGAAATAGAGGCCCATAGAAGTACTATCTGATGGAACCTCAAATTTAAGAAAAAGATTGGAATCGAACTTACGATGTGTTAAACTGTTCAACTTCCAAGAGTACATGTGGGTCCTATTTTTGTTTACATAAAAGCCTTGTGGCATTTGGTAAACCCAGAGGCTTTGGTGGACTCTAGTTCCATCATACACAGGTTCCGTCATTTTCTTGACCCAAAGGGCAGAGGTGGATACTACTAACTGCGTATGCAACGATGTAGCTTTGCCAGTTGGTGGGGAGAGAATGCAGAGACTAATCTAAAGAAAATGAAAAGAACAATTGCAACATCTGTAGGGAAGATTAGTTTGATGTACTTCAAGCACATAGACCTGATACCGGAGTTGATGGATAGTGTTTAATAGAATTCCAGCCTCAGATAACTGATCTTGGTGCTAAGGTCCCAAAGAAGTAAAAATCCAAGTTTGTATGGTATAGCTCAGTTGGAGAATTAGATGTCGTTTTTGTACCATTGTCTTTATGTTATGTTACAACTGACAACCGAGAAGTATGAATTTCTTGCTTGTATAGTACCACAGAAACTTATAAGAACGTTTGATATATATTTTTGTCTAAGAGTCTTAACTGTCATAGTTACTTATTTCAAGTGCCTAACATATTTTCGGGCCTTCAAGATAAACCAATTATTAGCAGTCTCAACTCATTCCAGAACCTACAATTATTGAAAACTTCAAACTTAAATCTATTGTAATCATTTATAATCACTTAGTGCGATAGAGATAATAATGTAACGTCAAACCACACTGATTTTTAAAAGTTTCAGCATCAACATGGAACCTTCGGCTTGCAAATAGCCCCAAGAATCAAACCTTATTGAATACCCCTAAAAATGAAATACGACATCAATTGTTACAAATTAGTCCGAAAATCGCGACACATGGACTCATACTTAATATTTTAGTAGGTTGTTTGGACTGCAATTTTTTAGAGTAATATATCCAACGCTTTTAATGTTTTCAATAACCAGATTAATATCTGACTTTGCTTATAAAATCTGATTATCTAAGATAAAAATATCATACCAACCTTTAATAATAACCTTACGTGTAAACATAACATGATAAAACACTACAATAGCTTTCTTTTATCCTGACTTTGCATATCTTTTAGACCATTTGACAATGGTGTTTCCTCTTTGACTAATTGTGTTTTTTGCACAACTTAATGTGTCCTGTAACACACAAACAAAAACACAATTCATGAGAATCTATATACTAATCTATAAATTTTACATTTTCTGTACTCGATGGTAGTTTCTCTAGCTTAGTCCTCTTTGACATCTTTTGCAACAAAGTTGCGCCCTAAGCAATGTATCATGCATACGTAAAACTAACCATTAATAACTATACTTGGATCCATTCGTTAGATTACCTTTGAGCTTTACAACCACAAAATCATAATAAATCCACAATAATACATATAACCATTAGAGCTAACTAAGTCCCACAAAACTCAAAATTAGTTTAATTATATAACTAAGCTTGTAAAATGTACCATTTGGTGATTTCACTTTATGGGTCCTGATCTGATATTAGTTGAATAGAGACATGACAATATTAATCTAAAAATGATACGCAACGATACAAGCAGTTTTTAGCATACTCTACTTAAATATAGAAACCACCAAGTCGAAGCGTACGAGATGGTAATACTCCAAAGTCTGAAGCATACTTCTGATCACCTAAATGTTCACATTATCTGTGTATTATGTTTTTATGCATCTAGATAAAGAGATTTTGAGGGTGTCTTGATTGGCTCTTAATGTTCTTCATCTACTAGTGTTTAACAACATGATTTTCTTGAATAAGCGATAGTAACTATTTAAAAGCAACTTTAACCAAGACAACAAGGCATATAATGATTTAAATAAGCAATCCCAAACATCCACTAAATATTACTCATTAATACGACAGAACAGATATATATAATAAGTCTGAACAGAACTTAATTAGCACAAAGTCAAATAGAAACATTTGTAGGTTTAAAGCCATAACATAGCCAAAGATAACTTGTATGAACACACCAAAAAAAATAAGTAAGATAACTACCAAGGGTTTTTATGTCGAATTAAAGACCAAGGTCGGGTTTGTTAAGCATCTATTTGTTTTGGAATGTATGAATGAAGTGTAAACATACAAAACCAGTACCAAGGTGCCAAAATACATACTATATCATAGTCAGTAATAATCATCAAGCCAAGTAAGGAATAATACAGGATTAGCATCTTAAAATACCTGGATCTTGGCCTAGGCTGTGGATGCATCAAGAGCTCTGTGTTTTAGTTCTACCTCCATTTCTATTGCCGGTTTGTTAAGAAATCGATTTGTGTTGGAATATATGAATGAAAGTGTAAACATACAGAACCAGTACCATGTGCCAAAATACATACTTGTATCATAGTTAGTAAATAGAGCATGCCAGGTAAGGTATAATAACACAGGATTAGCATCTTAAAATACCTGGATCTTGGCCTAGGCTGTGGATGCATCAAGAGCTCTGTGTTCTAGTTCTACCTCCCTTTTCCATTATATGTGTGTGTAAACACATATGTACATGTGCATAGTAGGAATAATATTATATCCTGGTTAAAATTGTACGGCAGATAAATAAATTAAGATGCCAAACTTGTCGGTGTAAGATAGAGAAGTATCTAAACAAAAATATGTATTTACCTTGTACAAGCCGCCATATGTGTACAACTTGAAGCGTGTATCACCATGGAAGCGTGTATCACCATGAATTCCTTGGATAAACCTGACAGGTATAAACACTTAAATAGTTAAATCACTAAGATGGAGCACTCAAAACAGCTGATAGAATGCAAGACGTGTTTTGAGATTCCTTACAATGTATGCGCACGCATGTGTAGAGTGAAATGAACATTTGCTAGCAACTTACCTAATAGAGGTTCCTTTTGGCCATTGTATAACACCAAGTCCTGATCTTCATACGCTTCAACCTGATAATTGAAGCAAAATATAATCTTAAACTTTACCTTTGTACATCTAAGGGGTCATTTACGGCTTACAAGTTAAATTATATCGCTATTATTAACTTACCGCTTTAGTAGGCACCAACTTCCTTGAAAGACCAAGAGAATGAACATGTTGGTGACCATAATTTGTAGAAAATGTGAGAATGTAAACATGCCATCATCACCATCTATGAAACATGTGTGGTTAAGGTGGTGAGAGGCTGAGAAAAAATAAACATATACGCATACCTAATTGATGGGCAACTTCGATTTGATGACTAAGGTGGAAAGCATCATTAGTTGTTAGTAAAACTAAAATATCAAATACTTTTAACCAAATTGTTAAAGAAATCGTGTTCTTCCATGTCTAATTTAGGTTTTTTGAAAATTATCATTGGATTATTTTGGAATTATGTGTTTAAAAAGTTACATGATTATCTTGATATCTTTTGCAAAATTAAAACAATATCTTGATATATTATTGAAAAACAAAAGATATCACCATATAATTAAGGAGTTTATATATTTTTGAAAATTAAAAGATATCAACATGATTTTTTTAGAAGATATTATTATAGTTTTGGATTGTAAAACACAAATTGGGTGTTGGATCAGTTGGATAAACATGTTACATGATAACCATAGGTCATGAGTTCAAACCTTGCCAAGGGCTATATTTTTTCAAAAATCCAAAATTTATTGCTAAAAGAGTGTCCATGTCATCATTGAGGTGGCATCCAATCACTAAATCATATTTATACACTCATAGTTAGCCCCATATATATGTTATATGTATATGTGTGTGTGTGTATATATATATATATATATATATATATATATATATATATATATATATATGTATGTATACATACATACATATATGTATACATACATTGATTGGTGATATTCACA